>JAAHCF010000022.1:0-108565 GCA_038367545.1 Beauveria asiatica | reverse complement strand
AAAAAAAAAAAAAAAAAAAAATAAAAAAAAAAAAAAAAAAAATATTTTTTTTTTTTTTTTTTTTTTTTTTTTTTTTTTTTTTTTTTTTTAACTGGATGACGAGGCTCGTTCGCGGCCATGACTGCGAAACCAACCCCCCACCCCTCATGTTCATACTTGGCGTAGGCAGCTTCAGCAATGGATGGCATCTTCGTGGTCGTTTGCACAGAGGAAAACACCCCAGATTTTGATACCAGTGGCCTGGACCAATCTTTCGTTTTGGTTCACCCAAGACGCGCGAGTATAGAAACTGGCCCCTGCAGGAGCCTCATCTCCCTGTTCAACCCCCCCTACCCTCTCTCTGACTTACACGTGCATACATGGATACATACATACATGCACACCACCACCCCCAACACCATCACCTTTGTTTGACCTATCTTGCGTCTCTGCTTTTTTCCCTTTGTCCTGGCTTGCCTTCCTTTCCTCCTCCTCCTCCTCCTCGTCGATCCTTTCTACAAAGAAAGAAAGTATTGTTGCTCGCGCCGATTTGGTTTTTTTGTTATTGCTCGTTTTACATCATCATTCATTTCTTTGCTCTTGCTTTGCTTCTGCCACTCTCGTTGTCTCGCCGAGCAAGACGCTGCCATCTCAGTCCATCTCTTGTTTGCTCCGCGTGTCTTTTTCATTCTCTAGATTGTTCTTCATCCAGCTATTGCACATTCTTTTTTTTTTTATTATTCGTTTCATTCTTTCTGGGGTGTCATCTTTACGAAAGCGATTCACTGCTACAAACAACCATACATCTCGTCTTCGTCCTTCCTCCAGACGGCCACCAGCTCCTCTCTCTCTCTCTCTCTCTCTCTCTCCTCCGCCACGCTTCTTTCCGACAGCTCATCATGAGATCTCCCGTGGCCATTTCCGTCTTGTGGCTCGTGAGCATTCTTCAACCTGCCACGGCTGGTCCTCTCGGCAGGTTGAATAAATGGTGGGTTGTCCGCCGTTGTACATTGTGCTCCTGTGAAGCACTGACTAACACGAATGCGTGACCAGGCTTCCACGATCTGATGCGGCGACATCATCAGCGGCGGCATCATCAGCGGCGGCATCATCAGCGGCGGCGTCATCAGAGGCCGGGAATCCCTCTGGGTATGTAACAAAAAAGTGAAAGATGAAGGAATCAACATCGAGAAAGCACCCGCAGGATACGAACGAGGTAGACGGCTAATCAATCGAGTAGCTCCGGCCAGACACCTCCCGCAGCTAGTCTAGGACCGATCCTAACGACTCTCTCATGGTCCACCATTTCTATCCCAGCCTCGCTGCTCCCCAGTCCGACGCAGACCACTTCAGCCCAATCCGTCACGACAAACACCGTAGCAGAGCCTGTCCAAGACGCCTCGCCTACTTCGGTCTCGCAACCCACAACATCGTCGCCCGGCCCTTCGTCTTCTCCGCCCGCCACGGATCTTCCTTCTACTTCGACCCTCCAGTCTGTTTCTACGAGTGTCTTGACTTCTCAGCCAACTACGGCGCCTGTGCCGTCTTCAACCGAAAATGGCCCCGCGCCGACGCCGACAACCTCCATCGCGTCAGAGGCTACTTCTTCTTCTTCAACCCCGATAGACGTGTCTTCAGCTATATCCACTGCCTCGAAACCGAGTCCGACTCCAATCGGTGGCTCCTCGACCTTGTCCGAGATCCCTTCGTCGCCAGCTACGTCCTCGCCACCAATCTCACCTTCAGTTAGCAGCTCTCCATTGATATCCACGATTCCGTCCTCGCCAACCATCTCTTCCACTCTGGAGCCAAGTTCGACTTCAATTACTGTATCTCCGTCATCGTCCCAGACTCAGAGTCTGTCAACTGTCTCTCCGGAGTCAACTTCGACTCCCCTCAGCTCGACTCCCGCCTCAGTCGCTACCTCCAGCACTGTCCAGTCCAGCTCGAATGCTATCCCCACGCCAAGCTCATCAGACACGGCTTCCACCACTTTGCCGTCTTCTTCTTCATCTTCGTCTTCGTCTTCGTCGTCTATTTCTTCGCAAACGACTTTTAGTCGAGAACCTCCCCAGTCAAATACGTCGTCGGGCAGTAGCATTGAGTCAACCTCGAAATCTACCCTTTCGTCGGAGACAAACTCAACACCGACTTCATCCACACGGGCCGCTTCAGGATCCACGTCCACGTCTATTTCTACCCGACAGTCTACCATCTCTGCAAGCTCAAGCTCAACTTCTAGCACCGAGTCTGTGACTAAAACATCTCTCCAAAGCTCGACGTCGCTCACTAGTAGCTCAACCAGTCTGTCGCAGTCAGAGATAAGCTCCTTGGTCACTTCATCACTGGTCTCTAGTGTAACACCGACATTGTCAGACACCACGACCAGCACGCTCGTCACCACCAGCACAAGCAGCGCAAGCAGCGCAAGCAGCACAAGACGCACAAGCAGCACGCTCGTCACCTCCAGCACAACTTCCACCAGCTTGACCACTTCGTCTCTCTCATCTAGCACCCTCGTCACCACCAGCGCGAGCTCCTCCAGCCTGATATATCCTTCTCCTTCTTCCAGCACGCTCAAAACAACCACCATCACCAGCTCCACCAGCCTGATATACCCTTCTCCTTCTTCCAGCACGCTCAAAACACCCACCACCACCACCACCAGCTCCACCAGCCTAACCTCCTCCCCATCGTCTTCTGGCACAACCTCAACCTCGAAGACGCTCCCTCTCCCAGCTACCTCCTCCTCCACCTCCTCCCTCCCCTCCTCTTCCACCTCCTCCTCCAGCGCCCTCGTGACCCCCGGCCTAAACACCATCGTCCCCAGCGTCATTGTCGGGCCCCTCCCCACGCATAGCTCCGCCCTCAACCCCAGCACCTACGCCAAGAACCTCGAATACGCCAAGCGCCTCAACGAGCTCTTTACCCCGCTGACGCTCGGCGCCAAGTGCCAACACGGCCAGGTCGTCTGTCTCGGGTCCCGCGCGCAGGGCGTGTGCCGCGACGGCACCTACGCCGAGGTGCCGTGCGGGTCGGGGCAGATTTGCGCGGCGCTGCCCATGGATGGCGTCGACGGCGTCATGATTGGATGTCAGAACCCGGATAAGGCGCGGCAGATTCTCAATGGAAACAATACGAGCGTGTCGACGACGTCGTTGTCGTCGTCTGTCATGCAGTCGCCTAGTCTTACCGGCACGCGGTCGCAGTCGAGTGCGGTGGCGTCCACCTCGTCTGCTACTTCGCTTACATTGAAGCCGACAAGTGCATCAGAGCCCGTGGCCACGTCCGCAAGACAGTCGCCTACGCCGACGACGCCGAAAGAGACAACGGGCGTAGGCTCGCTCATCTCGCAGACGTCTCATCCCACCTCGACCAGCTCGCAGGCGGCCATATCCTCGCTTCCATCAACGCCAGCTTCTTCGCCGCCCGCACAAACAACAACTGGCCCGGCCCCAAAGCCGTCCATTTCCGAGACTTCTTCGCGGTCTGTATCGACAACCGATTTGGCCCCAACAAGGTCCTCTCTCGAGACTCCATCGCGGCCTGCCACCTCTAAACCGCCTCCATCGCCAACAACTGGACCGACCTCGACAGCATCCTCCCCCAAGACTCCATCGCTGCCTGCCACCTCATCGTCCCCGCCCCCATCAACGACAGCAACATCCGTTCCCAAATCCTCACCACCACCTCCACCAACCACCACCACTGGCTCGTCGAGCCGCGGCGGCTGGAACCCCGGCGACCAAATCACCATCACAGCGACGGTGTCGCACTCGCTCCCGCCCATCACCAGCCTCATCGTGATCCCCATCGACGACGACGACGGCAGCGGCGGCGGCAGCAGCGGCGGCGGCGGCATCCCGAAAACGGCCAGTGCCGCAAAAGTCTCCCCGGCGGCGACGGCGACGGCGGCACCAGCGGCGGCAGCGGCGGCGACAGCAGCGGCGGCGGCGCCCACAACAAAGATGGTTAGCGGCCTGCCGACGGTCGTGTACACGGTAACGGCAACGGTGACGAGCCGTGAGACTGTAACGGTTCGTGAAACAGTGACGAGCCGAGAAACGGTGACGGTCATCATTACGGAAGCGTAGTGCTTGCGTAGTGCTTTGGGGGAAAAAAAAGAGGAGGATAGAGGTCATCTGTTCCAGGCAGAAGAGACGGAAAATATAACAGGTATTCTCCGTAAGTAGTGTTTTGTAGATAGTTTTCGAGATGTATTTACCAGCACTGGTCATAATCATGCGTATTTTCCTTTTCCCCAAACATTTTCCTCGATAAGTCGTTGTTGGGCATTATAATGACGTAGATTGTTATTTCATTCTGCCCTTGCAGGCTTGCTATGAATTCTATAGTGATGCCACAAGGGATAATGCAGGCTCTTGGCAACGACGAGCATGGACTTGATGTAGCTTTTCCTAGTAGCTATTTCCAAATGGCGCTGTCTAATACTGAATACAGCGTTATAGCGCAAGTACTCTTCTAGCACACGCAACAACTGCTAGTCCTGCTCCGGGACCAGACTCACTCCTCCTTCCGAGACGGGGCTGCTGTCGCCCGCCGAGTCTGGGAGCGCCGGGTCTAGGAGCACCGGGTCCGCCGCCATCTCGAACCGTTTGAGGGCAGGCTGCCCTGCGCCGGTCCGCACCTCGTCCTCCAACAGTCCGTATCGCTCGCCCCAGAGCTGGCGCATGACTTGGTAGATGAACATGTACTGCACAGAGCTCTGCACCATCAAGCGGCGCTGCTGGCGCAGTACCTCGACCGTCTCATACACCGGGTCCGCGTCGGCATCGTTGGGGTCAACAGCGTCAAAGGCCCCCATCTCGAGCTCCCGCATGAGGTGCTCCAGGCAGATGAAGGTGCCGGTGCGGCCAACGCCCGCACTACAATGAATGAAGCGTGGCTCCTCGACCTCGACGGCGTGCTGCCGCGACACCTTCATGAGATGAAAAAAGTTGGCCACCTCGGTCAGGGCCGGGGCGCCAAAATCGGCCCATCGCCGATAAAAGAGGTGCCACACCGTGCGCGGCTTCTCTTCCCAGCCGACGTGCAGGAGCAGCTTGCGCCGCTCAATGGCCCCGTCGCAGAGCGTCTCGGTCGATTCGTACGTGAGCGTCGCCGTCCAACCATCGCCCCAGGCGTCGGCTGCATTGAGCGTCCATGTCTTGTCGTCTTCGCTGAAGGGAAAATATTGCGCACATTTGATATGTCCGTTTTCAACCATGGTCGTGAGCTGAACTACAACAGCCGTATCCGTCGTATTTTCGGCCACCATGCGCCATACAGAGTCAAACGACTGCGGTGTTGGCCCTTGCATAGCAATGTACTTGAAAGTCGGCGCGGCCTCGTCGGAAGCGGGCACGGCAATGGGCGAAGCGTTGACGTAGTCAAGTGTATCATCCGGGACGTCTAGCTTGACGCGATTATGGCTCCACGGTCGAATATTCAGGTATCGATCCATGCCATTCTTTCCCTTTCCTGGTACGCCTTCATGATGAGCAAACGACCATCTCTCCGTTTCGTCTGTGGGGGGTATTATTGGCAGTATGCGATTCTCTTCTCTCTCCTGTATGTCGTTGAATCGACGCTGGAGCTCTGCTTGCGTGTTAGCTTCGCTGCCATGGTACAGTCCCCTTGACAAACTTCATTCCAAGTCAATCTCACCCTCGTCGCTCTGTGTAAGAAAGGCTGGGATTTTCAAGCTCGGCTCGTTGCCCTGCTCGTTTGTGGATATGGTGCTGTTGCTGACAACGGCTGCGACGGGCTCGCCCAGCCGGGTAGGAGCCGGGGAGCAGCTTCTGGCACGCTTTCCTCCATGCAGTCGTCGAAACGGCGAAAGTCGTGCAGGAAAGCTGGGCGATTTGCTAGCCCTAGATGTCGCGGCGTCATCAAGAGCGAGATGTATAATATTGTTCGTCGCGTTGCGATCGATGGCGGTTTCGATGGCTAGCAGTTTCGGCTTGCGTCGCAGTTTGGGTATGGGAATCTTGTCCATTTTTCGGGCATCCGCTGAGTGTCTGGCTCGAAACCGGGTCGATGGGCAATCCAAGGTGACTCTTGGTGATTAGACGGCTGCTGCCCGACAGGCGCATAGGCAGCCGAGATGGGGTGCGCAACTTGCAAGTGACGGCTGCTTCGGCAGTGTGGAAGACGACGCAAGCAGGGGTTTTCGATAAAGGCTGATGACAACGGCAAGAAAAAAGGAGAAATGCTGCCAGACGAGGGCAGACTATGGAATAGGAGTGGAGGGATATAACAACGAACGTTTGGGATTAAGCGAAAGGTCGATGCTGCAGTACCGCCCACTCGGGTCACCAGAAAATCTGGGTGGGTGCTCTGAGCCTAATAAAAGAAGGTGACGTGACTGACGCTCCGTCCTTGGTAGCGCTGGGCAGCGTCTCGCCCGCCCCTGCACCACATCGTTGGGCACCCTGCAAGACACAGTCAGCTAATAATCTGCGCTGCGCTGATCATGTCAGATATGTCATATGGGGGCGTCAAGAGTGAAGCCAAGTTGCACGAGAAAGCGAGCTCTCTCGTGCCTGGCTCGGCTGATCGGCTTCTTCCCTGCTGAGACAACCCGTTCGAGACGAGACACTGGTGACAGGCGCACAAACCATCTCAACAGCTGGTCTTGATTTGCTACAGAGAAAAATCATGGTTCAAGTCAAAAAGGGTATAAACTCATTATAATACATCAAGTAAAGAGAGTAGAGATCTTTTGATCCCGGAGTGACTTGTATCTGCCCAAGGCATCACAGTCTTGTACAAGTTATAACAATGGCAGCACACGGCCGACTCAGACAGCCGAGTACACGCCAGTCACAAAACGACCACACTCGACCTTTTGCTCGAGCGTCGCCTTCCTGCCCTTGCCATCTTTCCCTAGACGAGCCGTCTGCTTTGGTGCGAGGCACATGCGGTGCAATTCGCCCCTTCTGCCCTTCTCCCCGTCAGCATCGCCACCGTCCAGAGGACCGATATAGGTCGGCGCATTCATGTTTGTGCGCTTTCCAGTGCCCAGCTGGTAGTGCTCGTTTCCGCCCCAAAATAGCACATCGGAGCCCCAGTTTGTTTCGTTTGCTGATGGTTTGCTTGAGGCGCTAGTTCGTGTCTCATTGTCCATGACGGCTGAGCAGTGCGTGGTGCCAATCTGTAACCCCTTGACTTTGATGGGGCGCATCTCGTTCTTGCTTTCGTCAAACTCATACAGGCCCGAGAGGCCCTTGACCTTTGTGGGAGCTGTAGAAACATGCGTCCATTTTCCAGTGCCCAGCGTGCCGTAGGTGCCTTGACCCGTGGCCCAAAGATCCGACGTGGTGCGCGGCATTCTCTTGGACGGGACAGCTTTGCTGGCATCTTGTGTTTTTCGCGCTTCGGCATCAACAGTGAAGTAGGTATTGACGCCGCCAGCAGCAATAGACGTCACATTGGCCACCAAGCCGCTCTTTGCATACAGCTGGTTGACAGCGATGGTGTCAGGGGTGTAGTTGACGGGCTCTCCATCTGAAGCAAAGCCCAACTGGCCAAAGGTGTTGTCGCCAAAGGCAAAGATGCGGCCCGTCTTATCAAGGACCGCGGAGTGATGGTCTCCGGCAGCGATCTGTGTAATCTGGAATCCAGAGAGCTCCTTGATCTCCTGTGGCTGGTCGTACGGACCAGCGGGGCGTGTCTCCCAGGATAGACCCGGAATACCCATTTGGCCCTTGGAGGGATAAGAGCTTGCCGAAGAAGCGGCGGCAAAGACACGACCCTTGGATGTCAGAATCAGGGCATGCTCGAGACCACTTCGGACATCCGTGACGTGCTCGCCCCAGCCCAAGCCAGGTGGGGTGAGATTACGGAAATTGACCGCCGCTTTCCCGGGAGAGCTCCAGAAGGACCAGCTGTTCTTGTGCTCGTCTGGCTTGAAGCCGCCTTCAACGTCATTTCGAGATGCTGGTACAGAATACACATTGCCGCTTCGCGACAGCGCAATGATGCGGTCGGCCGATACCTCAATCTTGGCTAGATCCTTGCCCCGAAGGGTGAGGCTAGGCTTGGGATCGGCTTGCGAGAAGCCAGTACCCCACTGCACCAAGTCACCGCTCTCCGTAACAGCGGCGCCGAATTCCGCTGTGAGCTTTAGGTCGCGCAGCAGCTGGTCGTCAAAGTATGCGATTCGTCGGGGAAGTTTAATGTATTTTTCGTTGGACTCGGGGTCGATGACCTTGCCAGCATTGGAGCCCCAAGCGAAGACACCAGGATGTTCAATGCTCTTCTTGATTTGGACATGCTGTGAGCTGAGAAGATCGCGATAGTCCTCTGTGGAGGCGGCCCTCTGTCGTGGTTGTTCGAATTCCAGCTCGGCCTTGGGTCGCACATTCTCGTCGACACGGTTGGTTGCCATTAAGCGTGGGTAATAGTATGCGCCGGCTGCCGCGACGCCAAACACCGCAGCAATGCCAAGAAGCTTGCCCCCGCGACGACGGGAAGGCTGCGTGAATCGTGCATTTGAGTATGAGGCAGTCTGGCGTTGCGCTGTGGCGCGGAGAGATTGATGTGCAACTCGCTTCAGAGCGAGCGTTGAAGAATTCATCGTTGTGTTGAGTCGAGTAGGCAGTACTCGAGCGTAATTCGATGGCAGCGAGACCAGATCGATTGCGCTGGTGAAGAAGAATCGATGACGGCGAAAATGTTGATCATGATTATTATTAAAAGGGAAGCTACCTATTACAGTGGGCCAGGCCTGCTCAGCAGGAATCCGTGGCCCTTCATTGGTCAGTAGATGTAGCCCACCCTCCAATCCAAGAAAGCTCTCGTCTGTTTTCTTTCCGCAGATAGATCAAGTCATTTTGTACGTCGTCTTCAATTTCGAGACACAGAGATGTTCTCCCTGATTTAACGGCATACTTAATACCAGGATTTCCTACTGCCCATTTCCAGACATGGGTAGCGGTGCAACGAACGCGAACTACATTTACCAACGCTGAGTCTGTTCTGTCTACAAACGTAACAAAGATCCATCGTGCTGCTTTGAGTGACCATTTCTTGGGTACATTTGACATTTGGACTGGATATACTTGGAGAAGCTGCATTTAGGGCGCGGTATATTATTTTGTAAAAATTCGAACGTCTTGTCCAGTTCAGGCGCAGTCACAGTTTGAGGCATGCTGGGCGATTCCCACGACGCTCTAAAAAAAAAAAAAAATTCCAGATCCATCTCGAAGGGAAAAAAGACCGATACCAGGAGCCTAGAAATTATCTTCGAGCTCCGAGGATGATCGTGCGGCACAATAATGGCGAAATGTCAGGAGGGACGAAAGTTGCGAGCCGTTTCAAGTGCGTAGCCCGCAATGCATTGAACCCTTGCATCTGCTAGTTATCTACTAACTGATAACTACCTAGTGATTATGCTTAATCTAATCCGTACTGTACACCTGCGACTGAAAACCATCTGCGATAGCCTGCAACCAGGCTGCTCGTAGTCGTAGTCTGCGAGCGGTAGAGTTCTGTATAGTTCGAGCATAAACAGCTCACCAGCACGCCTCCTTCCATCTCAAGAATCATCTAAATTTGTAGAATTCTCCTCGCATAGTTCGTTGCATGTGCCAGAGTCCATGCGCCTTTTTAGGGGCTGGGTAGAAAACTCCCGAGAAAAGCGGATAGTGTCGGTGTAGCTGGGAGCGGATCGAACGCTTGAGTTGTCACAAATCACGGCGAGCCGAAGATATATTAATTCCATGTCATCGGCACGCTCGGAAAGAACGGCTCGGAAACCCCCTTTGGTCCTTGCCGACGCCCGTAGCAGCTCTGTAGATCAGTGGTCAGGCTTCTTGACTCTCTGCCCCGCACGACGTACCAAAGACGGGGAAGAGAACAATCTCGGCCCGCATCGCGCCACACTTTTTTAGTGTACTTTTGTCAACAAACTCAAGATGAGCCATCTGATAAAAAAGGAAAATAAAGAAAAAAAAAAAGGTATTTTCAGCGATTGCCTCGAAAGACATTAAGAAACCTCAAGAGACATTGGAAGACAGCCTCAATTCGGCCAGCTGTATCTACGGCCAAGACTATTATAGACATAAAGTTCAATAATGGGCGAGATACGAACGATGACACGGGAGCGGGTCGAAGCTACTCTATATTCATCACTCTTATAATTGAATACTACTCTTGAGACTCAAGTCAGGCGATTGATGATAGAACTGTATCCGTAATGGCGTGGTTGACAACCACCGTCTTACACTCTCGACAACTGGGTCGTCGTGTTCCACAATGGCGGTCGGGTCATCGGGTCGCCAACAAGGGCCTTGACGACCAGGGCGTTGGTCAAAACCACCCAACAGATGATAGGCAATAGGAATATCCGCTGCGGCAATTGAAATTCCACAAAGTCTGTGTGGAGAGATGGGCGGCCCCAGGTCATGAGCGGCGGGTCTTGGATGCATCTGGCTATGCTCGAACCGTGTATGGAGTAGAGCTTCCAAGACCACGCAAAGTGGATTGTTCTCAGGTTTACAACAGTGAGGCGCAGCATAAACTTGCTCATTTTCAGCTTGTCGGTTCTCTTGGTCAAGGCTGTGTAGATTTCGATTCACGGCAGTTGTCCTTTGTTCGGTACATCGGTACACATGTTGAGTCGAGCAAAAAAAGTATATAAGAACGGGTTTCCTCGACGAAAGATGGAAGAAACCATCACTATCACAAACAATCATCTCACAACCATCTCAACACTCTTATCTTTCAACTCTTCCATTCAACTCCATCAAAATGAAGTCTGCTATCGCTTTCGTCATGGTCCTCGCCGGCCTCGCTGTTGCCACCGAGTCTGCTCCCAACAACGCCCCCAACCTTGAGGCCCGCTTCTGCCCTGTTGGCAAGGCCTGCGCTAGTGATAGAGTAAGTGATGCTTCATGATAATAAAATCGAATTCTACTAAAATTCCAAAGGAATGCGGCTCGTGCACGTGCAACAGCTGGAAGGGCAAGTGCGAGAACTAAGAGGTTAATGGCCTCGCTATGGCCCTTGCTGTGCCCTCCGCTATCTTCAAGGGAGGTCCCAAGTGCTACCAAAGGCAAAACTTGCCGTCAATTTCACAGCTGTAGGATCAATGCACAGTCCTGTGGCCGTGTCAATGATTCTAACAGCTTCCGGGTCAGCGCTGCAGAAAGGGTCAAGAAGAATCAAATAAAAAATTGGGTAGATCCATTGCCTTTTAGTTTCTAGAAAAAGGTAGCAATAAGACAAAAAGGGTTTGCCCTATCTCTTGGAGTGTCAGAAGTGCTTTGTGAATGAAATCGAACTGTTTCGACAGTCTGATGTTGCGCGCAAGCTGAGTGTGTGAGTGCAAAGTGACGGGGAGCATGTACTGGAAGACACTGCCTGTGATGGGCTGTCCGCTGCGAGCAGCTCTCCGAGTCTATGTGACTGTTACCATCTTTTGCCTCAAAGGTTCGTAGATGCAGTGTTGAAGAGAGTCTCAGTCGAAGGAGTTTGTTAAGGGCGCCCGGGTAGCATCGGGCATTCGATGGGCAGCCGTTGGTTGCGATACCGGAGCGGCGTCAGGCATAGTCTTAAAATCCAAAACCTTTTACTTTAAAAATGAGACCCTTTAATGTCAGATTCAGTCTTTGAAGCGAGTTGCGAAAAGTCTGGCTAAAGTCCTGGCGCGCTCCAGATATTGCGTATTCTATTTGTTGTTGTTGTGGTCGTTTTGAGAGACTGTTGTCAAGAGTAAATGACTTTGGCCCAATTTGCTCCCTCAAAAGACGACAAAAAAAAAAAAAATCATCAAACAGAGCACTCCTGTCGTGTAACCACACTACTTCATTGACAAAGGCACTTGCTGAAATACAAGTTGTCGTCTAGTATTTAGGAGTTCAATGACCAGTTTAAAGTGAGTTCCATTCGTGCGGTAATTTTACAAAGTATAGTTAAATCATTTACAGCAGTCGGCTTACATTGCATAGGCGCGCTGCCGCCAGCGCCGGTAGCCGGAGTGTCTAGCTCCGACCGTCTCTCCACCCAACGCGTGGCTTCAACGTTGCATAGCTCCCTGCTTCAAAAACCGCGGACCTGTCGCTCCCGGCCACCATGTACGAGGATGCATGGTACAGCTTTGTACCAGAGGCTATCGGGAAGGCTGCCACGAGTAACAATGTTTCCCACGGGCATAAGCGAAACGAATCACTTCTGCAGCAGCCCAACGTCAGTCACCTCCCCCACTGCGGGGTGTCCGAATACACACTTACGATCCATTAGGTTATGGGAAAAGACCAAAAGATATCGCAGTTTAGAGGAACAGCCATCGGAAACTCAGAAGATCTAAGCGGACCCCCGGAAGCGTCTGTCCTGCGGCGCGCAGCGTCGTATGCGGACCATCGTCATGCGCAGCAAGTCGGCCATCATGGGGCCACACGAAAGAGGCAGACCGGTCGCCGGAATAGGAATTGGGAGGCATTGTTTCTCAGCACGGACGCGAAGCACACCCCGAAACTATACACGACCGATTTACAAACCAACAAATTGTTGAACGAGCAGCTCCTCGAAGCTAGTCAGCAAGAATACCTGTAAGAGCAGCTTACGCCCACGCGGCAACATACACTCATGCGCTTTAGACTATACCGAGACCAGCTATCTCTCACGGAGAGGCATCTCGACGGACTAATAACCGATGCCAACGCTGCTCTTGAGCTCTTGGCCCAGCTATCCCACTCATTCCAGTCGGTCGAAGTGCAAACATCCACGTTCCAAGCGCAGTGCGAAGAGGTTCTCACGGAGCAGAAACGGCTGGAGAAGCTTGCGAATGAGGTCGGAACCGATTACTACTACTACTCTTACCTCGATACTGCGACAAGACGACTCAATGCACCAGGTGCTGGTCGACTGGTCGACGACGAATCGTTTGGAGAAATGGTGGAAAATATCGACGCCTGTATCGCATTTATGGAAGACCATGTGCGATTTTCAGCCCCCTCGTCCCGGATTCAAAGGCTGACCTGGACGTTAGGAAACATATCGCGAGCGCGACTCGTACCTTGCGCGATACAATGCGCTGCTGACCAAGTGCCTGCATCTGCTGGACCACGGCTTCAGCACCAGGCTGGAAAAGGTCTCATCAGACATAGCGCGCCAATTATTAGCGACAAAATCCGAGTCAACAAAATACGCGCTTGCATATGGACGATTCGAGGAAATTCTTAGTGACTCCTACGCTTTACTGCCAAACATCCATAAAGTAACTCGGCGCGTATATGACCAATACGGGCGTTTCGACAACGGAGTGCGCAATTCTTCCATCTTCTCCAGCTCAACACTCAGCATGCTTCGCACATATCTCACTACTCGTGACCGTGACATAAAAACGATAACGCAGCACGATGTGGAGGAATTCCAAAAGGAAATCAAGGAACTGTCCTTGGAGACGGCATCACGAAATTTCATCAAGCAAACGCTGGAGCGAGTGCACAACGAAAACAGCTTATTTTTCAAGGTTTTCAACATGGAGCCCGCATGGAATAATGCTCACGATTCAGTGTTTCAGTCCATCAAGACGGTGCAAACGATTATGGTTCATCCGGGAAATCTGCAACCAATGGCTACACAACTTCAGACTGCGTTTCAGACTGCTGATATACAATCTGTATGCAACATTGTCGGGTGGATTGCCAGCGAATACGGCATATCAGAGAATGACGAAGACGAAGACCCGATTGCGCCGAAGCAATATAGAGAATACGCCGCCCGCCTACTTGTTGAGCACCTGTGGCCCTTTGTCGACAATTGCTTTGAGGCGGAAATCACAAAGAGAGTTACCAAGGGCGTGGTAACAGATGACGCACTGAAAATTGGCCCGGTGGTGGATGGCGTGTCTTCGTCCAATGCATACCCGTTGGTGCAGAAGGCGGTTGACCTTTTGCGAATGTTTGACCGGGCTATGCCCAAAGAGAGATCTGTGAGTTCTCAAGTGTGCAGTGAAAACTAGATGCTTACATCTTGTACAGTCGCAAAACAGCCAGGTGGTATTCCGCGTCGTGCGTGAGGCAATTCAGGTACTGCAGCAAGCTTCGTCACGCATTCAATCACAGAAAATTGCGACGGACGCAGACCTTTTTATGATCAAGAATCTGCTGATAATCAAAAATGAGCTGCTGTCGCTGGAGATTGGCGACATTCGCAGCCAGCCGCCGGCCATGCAGCACTTTGGCCAGATCTGGGAGACACTCAGCCCGCAGAATCTTGTTGGCTTTGTCGGCAACATCCTGGGCGGCCAGCTGTGGTCGCGCGGCACACCGTCGGTGACGGCCAAGACGCTGACTGTCGAGGATATGAATGAGCAGCTGGACGAGCTGCTGCGGCAGTCCATCTACGGCTTCACCAAGCGCTGGGCGGGCCGGGTCAAGGACGCGGCGAGCGGCAAGCCCGGTGCCCAGACCCAGGCCACGGTGGAGAGTCAACTGCAGTCGATGCTGCAGATGGCATTCAGTAACCAGCCGGAGGTAATTGGAAAGCTCAAGGAGGCAGTTGCGTATTATGAGCAGGACACGGCGGCGCGATCAGGAAAGCGATAGATATAATAGAGGACTGGCACCTGAGACAATTTGTCTCCCAATGGAAGCAGCATTTGGTAGTCCAGTCTCTTGCACAGCTAGACGACGCATCGGACTCTTTGAATTATAAACGTTTGAACGTTGTTGAACTACCGAGAACGCCACGCACGCCGTTGTTATCATGACTTTCTGAAAGGCGGAGAAGTCGTGTCGGTCGATCCCGTCGATTCAATTTTCATCAATGCCATTTTCGTCAATGCCATTCTCGGGCCGTTTCAATACGCCATCAAGTGGACTATAGCCTCGTCTTACGTATTGTATTGCCTAGTTTCCACTTTCGGCTGGCCGGCGCAGATGGACCAACTCCTCTTGTATAAGCAACCTCGCAAGGGATTGTTCTCCAACAACCGCCGTCATCATCTTATCTTTTGCCCACGAGGCTTGTCAAGATTTAGAACGTACGCCGTAAGTGCCGCTTTTACAGAATAATCCATGACTGCAGATTCCCCAGCATATTCTGAACAATTTTTTTTTTAGCATCGATGGGACCAAGATTGGAAACCCTTACGAAGAGCCCAAGCATACCGGGCCCCTGCCAGCCGTCGAAGTTGAAGGCGGGCAGCTCTACACGGGCAGCTGCCACTGCGGCAAGCTCACCATTGCCGCCGTGCTCAAAACGCTCGAAGACGACCAGGACTCTGGCATGATTGAATGCAACTGCGGCACCGCACCGTACACCCGGTGAATGTGCGGACGCTGCACGGCGTGGACCTGAGCAGGCTGCACGTAAAGAGGTTGGACGGGGCAAAGTTGTTGGCGCCGCCGTACGTGAGTCCATAAGTCTTGGTGGAAGGGATGATGAATTGAAGTGTGCGTGATTTGAAGAATTTCAAGAGGCATGGCGATGGAGTTGTGTTGATGAACAAGGGCGCGCGTTTGCGGCTGCTGTGAGGGCGTCGGAGTGGGAGTCAAAGTAGTAATGTCGGTGATTGGCTCTTGATATTATTCCAACCCTCTGGTGGATAGAAACATCAAGATTGATAAAGAGAAAAAAGAAGAAGAAAAGGAAAATCTACCGCGGGCTCAAGAGGGCACGGCTATCGGCGGTGAGCGGAGAGAAAGATGACGAAAATGGGCCGGACCGACCACCGAGATGCGCTTATGATGATGCCCCAACTGTACGGATTAATTGAGTTGAGCCCAGCGGACCTTTTCCCCTGTAATAAATAACTAGAACAGGGCCCGACCGCGGGGAAACCTGGAGGGCGCTACAGCGGAAAAAACAAGCACTGTGGGTTCTTTTTTGCTGTGGGCAGCGTCAAGTGGGTCGGGCCTTTTTTTTTCATTGACAAACGAAAATGACCCCAAGCCTGCCCAGATACCGTTTTGTCATGACCGCTGCCGAGCACGACATCGGAGACCTCTGTGCCCATCGGCCCGTCGCCGCCCCTCTAACCTGTTCCTCTTGTCTCTACAGAAACTTATTTTTCCCCTTGGGATTTTCCTCGTGCCATTGACTTTTTTGTTTTTTTTTTTCTCCAAGCAGCGTCGTTGCCACTGTTTCTTTTCAAACAATTCAACTCTTGAATCACCGTCAATTGAACCACTTTCTTGGCCCCAATCGCAACCCCCCCCCGGAGTAAACGCCCGACACTAAATAAACCGCCAAAAGCTACTCCGAAGCCAACACACACCACCACCCACCACGACCACCACCATGGGCGCGCCCATTGTCGAGCTCGAACCTCCCCAAGGCCCCTCCCAGGCCGTCAAGGACCTCTTCTCCGGCGCCGTCGGCGGCATCGCGCAGGTCCTCATCGGCCAGCCCTTTGACATTGTCAAGGTGCGCCTGCAAACCACGACGCAGTACCGCGGGGCCCTCGACGCCGCCGCCTCCATCTACCGCCACGAGGGCGCCCTCGCCTTCTACAAGGGCACCCTGACGCCGCTCATTGGCATCGGCGCCTGCGTCTCCGTCCAGTTCGCCGCCTTCCACGCCGCCCGCCGCTGGTTCGAGCAGCGCAGCGGCACCCTCCCCGGCGAGCGCCTCGCCTACTCGCAGTACTACGCGGCCGGCGCGTTCGCGGGCGTCGCCAACACGGCGCTCTCCAGCCCGATCGAGCACATCCGCATCAGGCTGCAGAGCCAGCCGCACGGCGCGGCGAGGCTGTACAGCGGGCCCGTCGACTGCGTGCGCAAGATTGCCGCCGAGGCCGGCGTGCTGGGCGGGCTGTACCGCGGCACCTCGGTCACGCTGCTGCGCGAGGCGACGGCCTACGGCGCGTGGTTCACCGCGTTTGAGTGGATGATGAATGCCGACGCCCGCCGCACGCGCGTCGACCGCAGGGACGTGCCCGGCTGGAAGGTGGCCCTCTACGGCGGCCTCGCCGGCGAGTGCCTCTGGCTCGCCTCGTACCCCTTTGACGTGGTCAAGAGCAAGATGCAGACGGACGGGTTCGGCAAGAGCCAAAAGTTCAAGTCGATGCGAGACTGCTTCGCCGCGACGTATAGGGCTGCCGGGCTCGCGGGCTTTTGGAAGGGCATTGGGCCGACGCTGCTGCGTGCCATGCCCGTCAGCGCGGGCACATTTGCAGTGGTTGAGATGACGATGCGCGCTCTCAGCTAACGATGCCATCTGGAAGCCTTTTTTGTCCTTTTTTTTCTTTCTTCCTTTTTTTTTTGGTTTTCGTGTTGTTCGTCTCCTGATTTTCCGCCATTTTCGTGTTTGTGGGATTTATTCGGGCTCTGTTATATCCTCTCGAGTTGCTCCACGCAGCCGAGACTTTGCGAGCATTCATCACCGGCGCAAAAGGTTAAACAAAATCAAAGTAAAAGTAACCATGAAACGGCTAGTCCTCCCCCTTTGTCTAATTCATGCAAGATTTCAATCGCTTATATAGAGAAATCTCAAAGTCTTTCTACATCTACTCCACAGCTTTTCTCCCCGCCCGTAAATCTCGTCAATGTCCTCACGTTCATTGCCTGCCTTGCCCCGCCACGCACATCCCTTTACCACCCCGTGTTCTCGTTATTCTCCACCCGTCGCTGCAGCACCTGGCGCGCATTCGCCGGCGTCAGGCTCTGCAGGTGCATCTCCTCCAGCAGCGCCCTCGCGGCGTCATTATCCGTAAACGCGCGCTCACTGGCCTGCCCGAGCGTCACGCCGCCGCCGCCCAACTCGTCTGGCAGAGCGACAGGTAGCCGCAGCAGCTCCATGGCCTCGCGGAGCTCTTCCAGCGCCGACGACCCCCCCGGCAGATGCCGCTCAATGACGGCGGCGAGGGCTTGGCCGTCGTGCGCAAACTGGACGGCACCGAGCGTCGTGAACTGGTGCTTCATGAGGACGCCGTTCCAGAGCAGGTCCTGGAGCTTGTCGAGGGCCGCGTGCCACACCCGGCGGTACGAGGCGCCGGAGAGCGCGCGGTGCAAAAAGTCAAAGCTTTCCTTGAGCTTTGACAGCGGGAGGTCTAGTTCAGCGGTAATCGATAATTGCGATGGGTCTTTTGGCCACGAGGTTAGCAATCATGGGACAGGCGCTCCTGGTCAGTACGCACCCAATGTGTCGGCATCGCCGATGGTCGTCCACTGCGGCCGCTGTGTGTAGGCGCGAAATGCCTTTGACTGCGCGTCCGCGAGCGTCGACACCAGAATCTCCTCGGCAGCCTTGCGACGGCTGCTGTACGCCGCAATAGTCTCGTCAAAGATGGCGCCGTTGTGGTCCGAAGAACTCGTAATATCCTGTTCTCCGTCCAATTCGCTGCTGTTGCCCGACCCAGACGCTGTCTGCAGTTCATCCCACAGCTCAGTAAAGAACTAAATCTGTCAGTATGGAAAAAGGCACCGCTGCAGAACATCACACACCTCTTCGTCGCTCCATTCTGTTAGAGCATTCACAATGTGATCTGCACTGCCAATGACCTTGCACAGCGTCTCGAGAGCACCCAGCCCCTCCAGTGCAGCGAGTTGCTCTTTTGTCGTGCCATGCAGCGTACGACCCAGCGCCGACGTCATGGACTGGTATGCCTCAAGCGACCCCTTAAGTCGCTCGTGATAGCCATCCAAGATATCCAGCTGAATGCGCGTCAAAAACCGCACTTTGTGTTTCAACGAGCGCAGTCGCTCGTATTTGGTCGTAATGGTGCGCAGCAGGTCCGCCACGCGTACCGCCGCAAATGTCGGCTTCATCTTGCCCGCCACAGCGTAATCGTAGTCAATCTTACGCGCGTCTGGCGCCTCCAGAATCGTCTCGAACCGCTCGAGCGCAAACTTGCGTTCGGCTTCAAACCAGACCTCAAAGTGGTCGGCGAGAACCTCGGTCGTGAGCCCCGGCCATCCATTTTCCACGTCGCCGCCGTCGTAGCTGAAACGCGACCGGATCATATCGTCAAAATTGATGAGCTGGCCGACGAAAGTGCTCAAAAATGGCGTGTTGCCAACAGCTTCTTTTGCGACGGCGTGAACCTTTTCTCGCATCACCGTGAGCATGGACGTGATAAGCGCGCAAACGGGATCGGCATAGACAGTCTTTTCCGCCACGGGGGTATCGTGGAATTTGGCAGCTAGTACAGGTGCCAGGTTATCGCGGAAGAAATCCTCCCATCTTTCGATTATTGACAGAAACCAAGGGAAGCAGTGACTGCCCATGGACTGCGGCTTGCTCGTCGGCTTGTCGCTCAGGAAATGAAATCGGAACTCGGCCACGAAAATGTGCGCCATGACATCTACCGGCAGCAGCGGCACCACTTCTGGGCTGTGAATAATCTCAGGCATCTGAATGTCGACCAGCTTCTCAATACACACAATCCATTCGTCGTCCATCTCCGACTGCGGGTCGACCCGCGGCCAGCCGCGCTTCTTGAGCACCGCCTCCAGCTCGTCCGACATAATTTTCTTCATCTCCGCCCACAGCTTCTCCGTCACGGCCTCGACGTGGCTCACGAGGTGCAGCTCTTCGCTACCAGGCAGGCCGCGCAGCTTGAGCGCCAGCTCCTTCAGCTGCGCATACGGCTCCAGCGCGGCCTTGGGACTGCCGGGCAGGTGCACCGTGGCCTCGCCGCGCAGCCGCTCGACGTCCTGCAGCAGCACCAGATATTTGCGTGCCAGCTCGACGGCCTTGCGCTTCTGCATCGGCCGCTGCAGACGGGCAATGGCCTCTGCGGGCGCGTCCGACGCCGCGGTCGCGCGCACGCGCTCGTCTATATCGTCCTGGAGCGCGCGAAACTCGGCGATGCGCTCCTGTACCAAGCCATGGCGGTCATCGGTCGTACGGCGCGCGAGGTCGAGCTCCCGCACCGCGGTGTCGAGCTGCGCCTCGAGCTGCGTGCGCTGCAGGTCGACTGTGTCCAGCAGCGCGTCCAGGGCGTCGAGGTCGGCGGCTGACTGCAGCTTATCCTCGAGATAGTCTTCGACCCGCGCGTCGAGGGCGCTCTCGGGAGGTTGCGGTTCGATGGTGGCCATCTTGTCATTACTGGCCGGCGTTTGGGTGGTGGGATGGTGATGGCAGATGTCACTGCTGAGTTGGCCAAAGCTAATCGATAACTAACTAATGGGCATTGGGAAGTGGTGCGAAGCTCCCCACATACGCTGCAGTGTAAGTCTGGCCATCCAACCATGCCGACTGGAAACAATCGATAAGATGGAAAAGCCTGAGAATATATGTTACTAAATGGGCAAAAATGTCTTGAGTACTGCATTGAGAGTGTGGTTTGGATACGACTCCATATGTACTTTTGGCTTGCTCGCGTGGTGTTGTAAAATGACAGACTATCGGCTGGATCTGGGCCATGAACATGTCATCAAGCCTTGGCGTAAAGGAAAAGCAAACAAACAGGCTTATATTGAAATTGGCTTAGCTTCCGATCACTGACGTTTATATAACTTGTGTTTCCATCTTCTTATCCTGGGGCCCCCGGCCACTGATGGTCATGAGCCTCTCGCCCTCTCGCAACTTTATTCATGACTAGAACTTGCATGACGGGGAATGACTGGGACGCTTTTCTTTCTCATTTATCTCCCCCATTTTATAAAACGGTGTGATAACAAAGATCAGCCAACGCTTCCAGGTAGCTCGTTAGTGCGTCGCTCCGTTCTGCCGGTTTCGCCTCACGCGCAGTCTTTAGCGCGCCGCTGGCGGACTCTGTCCGTCACAGCGTCTACACCATCAAATGGCAACTATCGAGGTGGTAGAAGCGGTAGCGTTCTGCGAGATATGATTTTGTAGCGGCAAACTCTAAAACGTTTCTTTCTTGCATGATGACGAAGGCGCCAAATTTGGCTAGAAACGAGCGAGTCCCTACATTGCACCAACGATACGAAGGAAGGAATACCTGCGCCAGCGATCAGTACGTAAGAGTAGGAACCACATCCTTGAGTCTTCTGAGGTGTTTCGTAGGCTGAACAGTGGGCTCGTGTTTCGAGAGGCGATCTTCTGGGTATGCGCTCGCGAGGCCGTGGCCATCGCCTAGCCAACGCACAGCCTCAGATAGCAGCAGCACGCAGACCATTCATCCTTTTCCAGAGCCTTTATTGATCTCGTCAGGTGCTGGAACATGCAAACCCTCACTGGCATGTCCTTTCAACGCCTGTGATCCAGTCGCCTGTTAGCAAGATTTCCTAGCGCCCGGCGTGGCATCGATAAGGCGGCGTCATCTATCCGTACCGATGGATGCAACCTGTCAGGAACAAGTCCTGATCAATCAGTCGTGCCAGTCCACGGAGAAACAGCTTCCCCCACTGTACTCCGTAAATAGTTAGCTTTGATCCCATCAAAGAAACCCTAGTTAGTTAGGTGTGCACTCGGAGAGGAGAGAAAAAAAGACGTCTGATCCTGGCCAACAAGCGGCCGCCACTCCCGATTCAAGCGGCCCCACTTGTGGCCGACGTCACCCCTGGTTGCCTCGTCAACAATGCCGTAGCCAAGTAAATAGCACTATGCACACCTTGGACCTGGACGGAAAGTGCGGTGGCTGGGCCAACCATTAGGCACCGTTGGCGACAGCATTATTCGCAAGGTTGGGTGTGTGTCACCAACCAGTGACAGGCACACATTTTCTTCTTCATTTCCCTGCCTCTTCCTTTTCTTTGCAAAAAAACCAGCCATCGACTTTTTTTGTGAAACCAGTAAAGCAGCCGAGAAACCCTTAACATTGCTCAGAGGAAAGTTGCATTCCAAACCAAACACATACACACACACACATACACACAAAGCCCACCCGAGAAAAGAAGACACCATTCCCGCATTCCTCCCGAATTCATGTGCACCCTGTCGTCTAAAAAGAAAACGGTCTAGATATACTTCGAGAAGAATTCTTCGTCTTGGCCGCGCATTCCAGACAACGACCGACCCCGCCGCCGTCTACGAGATTGACCGTTCTCCGTTGTTGCTACCAAAGTCGCCGCCGTTGCCGATTCTGGGGCCGCATTCCGATCCCCCATCGCCAACTGCTCGTTCTGTTTGAAAAGGGCAACTCGACAGTCGAAAGCGAGACACACGGGCTGGAGACCAGCACCGGGCACACCGAGTCCCGACAACACGGCGGTTGAACGGGCTCTACAACCTCGTTCTCACTCCCGACATTGCAAAACGCCTTCGTGTGACAGAGGCACCCCCCTCCGGTCGGAGCAGAGCAGCTCTCCTCTTGAGCTTTGCCGCTCCCACGAGCTTTGGATCCCCATCGCGGGATTCCCAACACCACCGCCAATCAAACCACCCAGCGCACAGCCATCGGGCACATAACCGCCCACGATGCCTCGCTTCCAGGTGGGATGGACCCGGTACATTCCCTTTCTGGGGTACCACCACGTGCTGATGATTCTCATCGCCATTGCCATTATCCTGCTGTCTCTGCTACTCGCCGGCTGCTCGTCGTCGTCGCCCCTCATCCCCAACATCTTCCTCCTCTCACTATACTACAAGCGCTACGAGGCCACGCCCGATACGGCGCAGGTCTACTATAATGTGCATTCCGCGCTCGCCAACATTGCCGGCGGCGCTCAGTTGCAGGCCCGCGTCGGGTACTTTGGCATCTGCGTCAACCCCGACGGCGGCTCATGGCTATGCAGCAACAACGCGACGGCGCTGGCGCGGCAGGTTAGCCAGGACCAGGATCCGCTGAATCTGATCTGGCTGGCGGCGCAGTTTAAAGATATGATTGTCTTTCCCTACCTAATGTACGTCGAGACCCCCTGATTTCCCCTCCCTTTCCCTCACCAAATCCAAAAAGCCACTAACATGTTTCTGCCAGAATCATTGCCATCATCTTTGCCTTTCTCTGCGTCCTCCTCCTCGCCACCTTTCCCTCGTGGTATGAGGAGGAAGATTCGGAAGGCTCCGAGCGCGTCGTCCGCGCCATTCCCTCGCGAGCAGTCTCCCAAGTGTCGCTCGCCATCATCTTCATCGCCAGCATCTTTGTGCTCGTCTCGGTGTTGTGGCAGCACACGGCCTCGGTCGCCGCCTCTGTCATTGCCCAGGATTTCGGCAATGGTGTTGTCAAATCAGGCGTCGGCACTTCGGCCATGGTGCTCGGCTGGTTCTCGTTTGCGCTGCTCATCATTGTTACGATTGGTCTCATTGTCACGATATTAACAATTAGCGTGGTACATCAACTGGTGTAATCCATGGCTTCTTCTTTTTTCGTTGATGTTTTGATTTTTTTTTATGCGAAATGATGAGTTTTTTCCCTTTCCAATACATATTGAGACCATGTACAAAGAACCACAGAAGAGAAAAGCAGCGACAAGCGAAAGGGTCATGTACATCTTCGAGCTTGAACAAATACACAACCCAGATGGATGGCGATTTTTTGGGGAAATTGGCACAACGCATCAGCACTGGAGTTGGTTTTATATACTCTTCTTCTTTTTCCCTTTTTTTTCCCCCGCACCGTTTATCAATACCTTGCTCATGTTGTTTTGGAAATTGGTGCTGAACGAGGAAAAGCAAACACAGTAAATGTGGACTTGTTTTGAACGATTGAAGAGAAAGATGAAGGATAATGGATCGAATGCGAATAGATTATGTGATTTTCAGCCAGTTGTAGGGATCGAATTCCCTGATATGGAAACATTTATTTGGCTGCCAAATGACCGCCGTCTTGGAAATGCTTGTGACAATTGTCGTCGTTACTGGCTCGACTTATTACTTGGTGTGACACAAATTCGACTATAAAATGACGAGTGCTGAGAAATGGTAAATAATCAATTTTGGCTGCAAGAATTGACACTCAATAGCAGCAACGCCCAACACCTGTAATAATCACCGATAAAATGCATGCCATGTACAGTTTGAGATTCCGTTTCCATCCCCCTTACCACGCGCACGACGCCAGGTTCACGTTGGACGTCGAAACGGATGCGCTTCTGTGTTGAGAACCCATTCATCGAGGCTAATGACATCTGGCCCGGCATAGAGCATGTAATAGTACTTGAGCGTCTCAGCGATCCAGAAACTTTCCATGGCGTCGTCCATGGGCGGCTTCTCAACCATGACATCAGAGACGGCTGTATTGGCGAGATCCGTGCCGGTAGCGGCCATGGTCGCCTCAAACATGGCCCAGCCCTTGTCCATCCATGAAGAGTCTCCGGTGATGCGGTACATGTACCACACAGACTCGATGGCTTCCGGGCTGCGAGGCGTTAGTATCGGCTAGTTTCCAGACGTTGAATGGGTACATACCGGAGAATATAGCTTTTATACATGACGCGGGAGAAGCCAGCTGGAAGCCCAGTGGAAGCAATATAGGACTCGACGTATTCCTCATGACTTTCTGGGCGATTAGGGATACTGCTGTCACCAGATTTGGCGGTGGTGCCGTATTGAAGCTCCCACTCGCTAACTTTCGAGTCGCGAAACGCCTTGTTAGAATCGAGATCCTCATACCACTTGGCCTTGTCGAACTTGCACCGCTCCAGCGAGGGACACGGCATCATGATTGCGGCTTCAGGCATGAGGCCACTCGGCGTCTTGTGATAAGCCCAGACGCATCCATCCGTCAGACGCTTAGCGGTATCCAGGTCCTTTGGGCGATCAAATATTTTTGCGCCGAGACCGTACATGCCGCCAATGAAGCAGGTAAGATGCGTCGCCTCGTACTCGACTCTAATATCGCGACTGGGATCACCTTGGGTCCTGACTTTGGCTGGAAAGTAGACATCCCAATCCGTCTCATTAATCATCGGTCGATACAATAGCCATTCGTCGACGGCGCTAACGGTGTTTTCATGGAGCTTTCGATACTTGGGCTCCAATCCACCAAGAAGTAGGTACTCCTACCAAACGTCAGAGGACTGCCAACATATCAGTCAAGTTAAAAGCTTACTTTGGGAAAGTATTCGTAAGCAGAGTCCTGCGATCCACCCATGGAAAAGGATTGCGAGTACGACGACGCAGGGGCCAGGCTGTCACCGCTGGCATCGACGTTCTCGGGAAAGAGGCCAGGAATCGCTGCTTCGCCATCTGCCTGAAACTTGATGAGCGCATTTGTGATGCGATCAATGGCATCATAATACTTGTTCTCCTTGGTCAATTGGGCCAGGCGAGTAAACTCCATGGACAGGGTAGCAAGCTCGGCGATGCTCACCCTGCCAGCCTTGTGGGACTCAGATACATGTTGCGGCTGCCAGCGGTAGTAGAGCACCGGCATGCGGTTGGGAGTGTCGAAAACACCATAGAGAACCTCGGCGAGCTCAACAGCCTTGTCAAGGAGAATTGGATATTCTCCCTTGTGGCCACCACTCACGTCAAAGGCAGAAAGCAGGCCGCCGAGGTAGCGGATGGTGGTTTCAAATACAGGAATGTCGGACTTTTCGCTAAAGGTAAAGTCAATGTTGGCAACACCATTTTTGACGGCATCGTCGAATTCATCTCTGAGACCAGCGATCCAAAGAGTATCGAGCGAGTCAACAAGAGTGGCGGCCCAGCCGCAGAAGGGGTCCTTGAAGGAGCCGGAAATCGGTCGCAGTTCATCGTGCATCCAAGCATTCTTGCGATATGATTTCCAAGATTTAGAGATGGCAGCCTTGACTTTGGCCAGACGAGCTTCGCGCTTGGTCTTGTCCGCGGCAGACTCTGGCTTAAAGGCGTGCTGAATCTTGGGAATAGACTTTGGTTTGCCAGTGGGCAAAGGCACCATGGACTCTGTCGGCACAGGATAGCTTTGGGTAAAGGACTTCCAATGAATTCGAGTATCCGAACTCGAAGCCGCAGCCGCAGCGGCCGGCTCTGTGGTGGCGGGAGCCTTGATGGCGGGGCCAGCAGCATCCTCCTTCGCCTTGGTCGCAGGGCTGACCGCGACAGGGCTGGCGCTCAGTCTGGCCGTAGGTGCCTCCGGAGGGGTTACCGCAGGTTGCTTTTTCGGCGACGATGAGGAATCATCCTCGGAGCCGTGCTGAGTAAAGTCGGCACCAGAAAAGGGCTTTTCGGCTTCGGCATTGTGCTTCTGGAGGTCGGCCTGTGCAGATCCGACCTGCTGCTGAGGCGGATCCTGAGGCGCCGTGCTGTCCAGACCCGGATGGACAGCCTTGCTGGGCGGAGCGCGCGTGTCGGAAAAGGGGTGCAGCTTTGTGTCCCAAGAGTTCTGCACGACGTGGTAGAGCATGAGGAGGAGGATGACGGCGACGAAAATAAACAGTCTGTATCTTCGTCTAGCCATGGTGGCTGCTGTGGTGTTGTGACGGGTGATGGCCGGCTTGGTTTGGCAGTATGCGATTGATCTGATGGAATAATGACCGAATTTAAGCCGATACAAGTCGTCGAGAGTCTCGAGGTTCAGTCGTTGACCATTGTTTTCGAGTTTGTCGTTGGGTGGGTGGAAGATGGGACTGTCTGCGGGGGAAGCTCGAGACCAGGACAGGCTTCAGCGAGCTGACGGAAAGACGACGAGGAGACGACTAAAAGTAGCAAGGCAGATAAAAGAGAGAATACAAAGATGGAGAGTACTGTTGAAGGGATTCAGTTTGAGGAATGAAGCAATGAGAAAAAAAATTTTGGCCGCCAAATGAATTGACGAGCGTTGTAGATGCAAGCAGCAAAGAGGTCAAACGAGTGGTGCATGCTGGTCAGTGATCTGTCTACTCCGTAGTTGGTACAGGCTGCAGCGACCAGGGAGAAAATACCAATATTCATTCCAACTTTCAAAGAGAAATGCGACAAGGCAAGCGGGCTACGTACGAGCCAATTCATCAGACTGCTAGTCGCAGGGGTCCGGCCAGCTTGTAGACACTGTGGCCCGCCACAGCCACACTAACAATCCAGAACCGTTCAAAAAGGTACACATCTTCATACTAGGAGTTGCTAAATAACCAAAGTATCTGTCCTCAATCCATCATCCCATCCCAGCACTTCTAAGGCCTGGTGCTGACTAGCAGCCAAGCCACCCCGGAGGGTGGATTCTTTCGCAACCTAAATTTCTCTGGCCTTGTGGGGCGCTCGGGTAAGTTGGGGAGCGTTTCTAGCGGGCTGCTGCCCGTACTAGGCCAATTTCGCACGCACCAAAGCCCCTGGAATTAGTGGGACCCTGCTTGATCTGACAACGCGATGAAATTGCCAAATTTGTGTAGGACAAAGATCGAAAAATGGTAAAGCGAGCATGGCCAAAAAAACATCAGTCAGAGAAAGAAAGAAAATGCACAAAAGAACAGTAGCGGAATCTAAGAATAACATTTTCTGAATTTGCCCTACCTCAGCCACAATCCTCGCCTCGTAATAACTCAAGCATTGACCCACTATCAAAGTCTTGGCCCATCCTTCCCCCCACAGCGACACACACATTGGCAACGCATCTTGTCGCATATCGTCTATTTACTCCGTATTTCTGTCCGTCAAGACTTCATCATCACTATGTGTATGAATTTTACTTGAAATATCTCCGTTTCCTTGGCTAAGTGGTATACACACTACATGTACAGCGCTAACTTTCATACAAAAAAAAAACTAAAAAAAGAGCCGATGCTTGTGGATATACTTCCTCGTCTCCTCTCCTTCCCCCATCACGATTTGTAAGAGTCTTTAATTTTAAAGTACAGTTCCGTGTCGTAGAAATTGTAGCTCGGATCCCATTCGCAGAAAGGATGCTGCGATAAGAGAACTTCGGCCGTCGGTCTTTCACCCGGGTTCCTGCGTCGCATCAGTTAGCTGCCATCATCATCCACAGTTATACCACCCGACTTACACTTGGAAACAATCCGCCATAAACGCCACCGCCAGCGGGGGAATCAATTCTTCCACGTCCTCGGGAATCGGTGGCACCTCTCCATTCGCAATCTTGTAAATGGCTCCCACTGCCTCCTCCTTGCTCCACGGTCGACGGCCAGCAAACATCTCCAGCACAACGCACCCAAGACTCCAAATATCTACCTTGGCGCTGTACCCTTCGCCTTGCGATCGAATCACTTCTGGCGCCATCCAAAACACCGAGCCCTGCATATTATTGGTCTTGTCGTTGCCGTAAATGTTGTCAGTCTTCTTCGAGATACCGAAATCGCTAATCTTGCACGTGCCGTCCAAGTCCAGTAGGATATTGTCCGCCTTGAGGTCTCGGTGTAGAATACCCTCCCGGTGCAAATACGCCAGCCCTGACAGTGTCTGGCGCGTCAGCGACGACACCACCGATTCTTCGAATCGTCCGTGCTTTCGCAGACACGACCCAATACTGCCACCAGAAATATACTCGAGAAATATGCTGATACTCGTTTCCTTGCGCTCGCAACCTAGGTATTGCACGATGTTGATATGGTCCAGATGTTGCATAGTGTCAATCTCCTGATCTAGCGCCGCAACCATTTCTCGCATCTTGTTTTTGTCGCCACCAGCTGCCTTTGCATTCACCTCGACCTCCTTGACCGCCAAAAACTCTCCAGTCGTGGCATTCATACCCAAATACACCCGGCCATAGGTGCCCTTGCCAATCAGCTGACCCTTGAACCAACGGAAAGTTGTCTGTCGCTTTAGCCCCGTTTCCAGTCCACCACTATCGGGCATCGCCACGCTACCGCGCTGATCAGGCCGGATCTGCACAATGTTGGCATTGAACATCTTGGTACTCTTTCGTCGCATCAAGTTCGAGTTGTTTTTGCTTGCGCTTTGTGACATTGTAGTAAACCGCTTGTTAGCTTCATGTGCACCACGCGCCACTTCTCTGATGGATTTCATTCTGCCAAGACCGCCTGATCGCTTGAGGCTTCTAGACCCTCCACCGTGTGCAGACATTGGCCGGTCAGACGCCTTGAGCGTCGATTCGTCAGATCCGAGCGTGTCTGCTTCTCCATAAAGTGATGGCTCTCTTGAAGGCGGAGTTGCCACTGGCATATTGGAAGTATCCTCGCGAGCGGAATTGTTCGACGCGCTGCGCTGGTGCCCCGCGGCCTCGGTCTCGTTGACAATAGGCGAAGCGGTCAAGTTGTTCCCTGCGCTGTCTTCCAGCACAGGCTCATCAAGGTCCAAGTTCGGAAAGAAATCGTCGAGGTTGTTCAACAGATCATCCGTAGGGGGACGATTGGCCCACACATCCTTTTCAATGAATGATTTGCGCCGAGACACTTTATCATCGGCATCAAAATTGCTCGATCCAGGCGTTGTAGGTGTGCGTCGTGAGCTCATGACGCTTCGGCCATCGTCTAGGCTTTCAGTAGTCGTGCTTGCCTGAGGCGACTGAAACGACACAGATACAACCTTGCTCTTGGGCCGCTGTGTATTGACAATGATGCTCGGTCGCTTGCTACTAGCTCCAGCCTTGGCCTTACCCTTGTCTTTGTCACGCCCAGCAAGAGGAATTTGGAAGAGTCCATCATCTGAGTCGTCACTGTCATCATTGGCGGGGACGGCGCGTTTTGTTGCTGCCGGCGTCGCAAAGCCGACTTCTGAGCCCTTGCGAGAAACAGCATTGCTGCCTTGTTGAGAGTGATGAGGTGCAGAGTCAAAGTCAAACCGCTTCGGCATGAGAGTGCTTGGACTCAGTTCTGACGATGATGGTGGTTGCACTCCTACTGAGTGTCGTTGATCATTAGCGTGGGCGGTCTTTGGCACTGCGACGAGGGTACCACCAGGTGAGTAGTCAGGCACAGCAAATGACATGTTGC
Organism: Beauveria asiatica; assembly: GCA_038367545.1. Classification (NCBI taxonomy): domain Eukaryota; kingdom Fungi; phylum Ascomycota; class Sordariomycetes; order Hypocreales; family Cordycipitaceae; genus Beauveria; species Beauveria asiatica. The sequence continues at coordinate 78,980 of JAAHCF010000022.1, read as the reverse complement.
CAGGGCTCCAGGTCAAATTACGCGCGCCGCCACTGGCCCGAGCCCCCGATACTGATTCCTTGACAAGACCGAATGGCGAACCCTTCTTACCTGAGCGTTGAAGACCGCCAGCAGAGCTGCTTGACTGCAGGTTTGCCATGCTGGAAACAGAGCGTGGGCCGTTGGCGCTTGACTGCCCAACAGCACCCATGCGGCGGCCGATTCCTGCCAAGGCGCTACCGATACCTTCGGATCCATCCAGTGGTTGTCCGCCAGCCTGGCGGCTCTTCAATCCATCCGGACCATCGGCGTTAGAGGTAACCAGGCGTCTTGGGCTGGGGAATCCGTCCAAACCTGCAGCAGAACTACGCTTGGCATGTCCAGGCTTCTTAAGGGAATTGGCCTTGAGCAGTGTGGCTGAAGGGTCGCTCGGTGGTGCAGGTGGTTTTCTCTGGGGAAATAGGTGCTCAGATGGCTTCCTGTCCTCAAATGGAGAGTCTCGAGGTTGGTCGAAATCGACATTCCGTCCAACAATGCCAAACCCAGTCCCTAGCTCCGGAGTATTGGGGGTGCTGCCTTTCTTGTTGGCCTGTTTTCGCTTCTCCAGATATTCGCGCTGTTTCCGCTCCATTTCGGCCCGGTACTCGCTCGCCTCTTGCGCAAGTGTCTTTTCGTCCACTCTACTCTCCGATGTGGTATTGGATCTCGATGTCGGTGGCGATGAAATGGATCGCTGCCGAGACCCGTTCAATTTCGCGTACGCTTCTTCGTCCATGCCAGGCGGTAAGTGATTCGATGACAGTGTACCATTTTCGGTTCCTGTATTGTTATTATGACTTCCATTGAGATCCACGAAGAATTTCAACGTTGTTGATTGTTTTGGCTGCGCTTCTTTGAAAGTGACAATCTGCTCATCCATCAACTCTTCTTTGTGTTCAAACTGCCCAAGATCAGTTGCAAAGAGTCGGGCATTGCCAGAGTCGTTGATACCCAGGCTCAAACATATTGCTCGCTTGATCTCTGAAGCCGAGTCGGCAGGGGTAATGTCGCACATTCGAAAGTTCCAGGAGTCAAAAGTTGCTAGCACGAATACCCGGGCGGATTTTGTTGGGCTATTGTTATCGAGGTTTGCATCGCTGGCATGCGCCTCACGGCCACCTAGCGATGTGGTCTTGGCGGCACTGTTGGGTGAGTGTGGATATTCTCCTTCGTCCGGAGACGGTATCGCGCCCTCATCACGCTGCTTTTTCTTTCGATGCATGAAGCTGAGAAAGCTCTTGGAATCTTTCCCTGAACCAGGCTCCGTACCGGCAGAACGATCCCCAGATTCGTGAGGTGAGTGGCCGGAGCGGCCGTCCAGCGTACGGCTACCGACAATGTCCCCAATATTCATCCCTCGACTGAACATATTTGCCGCATCAGCAGGGACGCCAGACCCATAGATAGCAGCATTGGAAGAGACAGAATCTGTGCTGTGTCTAGAGCGATGGCCAAATTTGGCAGAGTTGGGGGACGCGGTCATGGGCGCAGACGTGAACATTTTCTGCTGTGGAACGGGACTTCCATTTGCAGTTGGACTGTCGGGACGTTGCGCTGTGCCACGATAAAGTGCCCCTTCGCTTATTGTGTTCTTCATAACCGAAGTCCCGGGCCGCCCTGTGTCGCTTTCCGACAATTTGAGCGCAAGCCGGTGGCCGCCCTCGGAGCTGGACATTGTCCCAGTATTCAGTGTGGGCATTGTGGTTGCTCTTGTTTGCGAAAACCGTCTAGCAGCAAAGCCCGGTCCGGGGGGGTTAAGGGGGGTCTGAAGAACATTGTCAGTATAGTGAAAATCAAGTTTGGCGCAGTCGAAATGATACATACGTTTGGGGAATCAGACGGTTCGGTACCCGCGCTTGCGATGGTGGCGCTCTGCCCGCTGTTGGTAGAGTCTTGTCGGCCGTGGGATTTGGACGACTCCACAGGTTCACCTGTCACAATACTTCGGATTAAACGTCTCATACGCTTGCCTTCCCCGCGCTCTGCAGGCTGGTTCCAGGCCACGCCATTTTGAGTACACTCCCGCGCCAGTCGGGGATAGACTTGCTGATGCATCATGCTGTGGTTTCCGCGCAGTCCGTGCGGGTTACCGAGCTCGAGAAACTGCTGTCCGCACAGATGCAACGCTCGAAAAGTCTCCTGCCATTCTCTAGAAAACATGTTCTGTGCCAGCCAAATGAGCACCGTGTCCAAGGGCCACTGCTCAGCCATCTCCGGGGGAATAAGTCCCGCACCTGCCATGCCAGATCCACTGGCGAGCCCTCTAACTTGTGCGGTTGAGTGCATGTATTGTTGCCCTCTGGAAGCAGAATCTTCGAGTACCGACGCAGCGCTATTTTCCGGCATTGACAGTGCTTGGGATGATTCTGATAGCAAGTGATCTTCACCGCCGAAGCCTGGGATGCCGACTCCTTCACCGTACGAGTTCGCGCTGGGTATATATGTCGCGCTCATGGCGTCGCTTGGGGGTGGCGGCGGAGGCATTGCCATGGCGTGTTGTCGGGCAGCCATCTGAGCGTGTATTTTCGGGTTGTAAGGTTGGTGCTGGCCTTGCGTGGGTGGCGGTGGAGGCAGATTGAAGCCGCCTCGGCCATCATACATTCGACCGTAATTACCATGCCACGATGGTTGCTGCTGCTGCTGAGTAAGAGGGCCGGATGGAGGAGGGCCAGGAGGCGGGGGGATCATGGCACCAGGCGCAGTCCCGGGTGGTGCAGGAGGGTATCGTGGCGGCGGCGGGGGAACGTTCATGATGCTGCCCATTTGTGGCCCGTTCATCGGAGGCGACGACAATGGCGGCGGCGGTGGCGGCGGCATCTGGAATGGACGTGTCGGGTCATTATTCGAGACATGTCTTTGACCACCCTGATACATGTTGAGCGACGTTTGAGGCCTAGCCTCGTCGTAACCGTTTGATGAGCAATGAGAAGCTTAAAGCGATAGCGCCAGCGCCAGCTGGAACAATTGTTAAGCAGGGAAACCAGGGAAACTAAGCCCGCTACCTAAAAGCGAACATGGAAAGCCACAAGCGACTGCAAAGCAACAAGTCTCAGCCGTCGTTGATGATAGCGAGGCTGTCGCTGGGCTGGAATTGCTTGGAAGGATCACCGGCCCGCTAGACGATCGAGCGGGGGAGGCGCTTCCAGAGAGTCGACAACTGTAGCTCGTGGACAGTCGCCGTCGTCATTCGAGATGGCCAGGCGAGAGCCCCTTGAGGTGGGAGAAGAAAAACAATATATTCACAAGACAAAGGGAAGAGGGACGACGAAAGGTCCGTGGTGCTGCTTTTGGCCGCTAGGATAGTGGAGAGCTGCCCACCGTCCAGCTTTCTGTTAGGCTAGAGTGACGGCTGGCGCAAGTTGCTCAGCTCCACCCGAGCTGAAGGAGCGCCAAACAATCGAATGCGACGACGTGGTTAGCTTAGTCAGGACTGTAGAAAGGGACTTGTGAATAATGAAAGAGCCGAATACTAGCAAGAAGGGTTATCCAAGCCATTGTTATCACTCCTATCCCAATAATGACCCAAGCCATTATTGCCTCAAAGTTTTGGACAATTTGACTGGTTTACAATCGTGTTCAGCATATGTACGCGCCGCGTAAGACGGCCATCAGTAAGGGCAAGGATCATATCAGTATTGTAGCCACGAGCCCGATCACATACATACATCCATGCTGATTCAACAATAAATCGCTAAAACTATATGGCAAACTAGAGCAGCGATGCCATCAAAAACAAATGAATCGAAACGTATTCTGAAAGTCCTCTCTTACGATTCATCACCAGCTTCCCTCACAAAATGCTGTGGTAAACCAGACCATCCCATGCTCTCACATCAAACTGCAGCTGTTGAGGTAACCCTGCTGGCATTGCTGCACATATGAATCTTCTTCTGCCGTGCCAGCAAGAACATTGTGCTGGCGGACCAGTCCAGTCACTGTAATGATTTGCTCGCCCTCGGGGTGCCACCATTTCAGTCTCTGCAGTGGAACGCCCTCGTCTTCGTCAACGCTAATCTCCCACTTGCCCGAGGTAACGGCAACCTCGCATTCATCTCGGGGAAAATGAAACTCGGGCAGGTACACCACCGTTGGAAATTTTTCATCAGTCACCCTGGGCGCCATGAGCTTCAGATCATACGCGCACCGTCGCAAGTCGAAGCCAGCTGATATCACCTCGCCTGCCACCACGGTGGCGGTCGGTCGAATGAAAGCTTCCGCAGCACGGTATCCAGGCGCATTGGTAAGTTCCGGGTTGTTGAGTGACGGAGTCGAGCTGATAGACGGGCTTGTCATTGAACGACGAAGATTCGCGGGGCCAACGCTATTCTCTTCTGGCAGACTGATATTTGAGTCTGAATACTTGGGCGGGGCAGATGTCGGGGGAACGAGATCATCCAGCGAAAAGATGGATAAATCTTCCCCATTCCAATTCTCACCCCATTGATGCACATTTTTGGCGCTATACACCCAGACACAGTGCCCCTCCATACCCGATCCCTCGGCGGCAAAATAGTTTGCATCTAGTGCTGCAGTCTGGCTGCTATAGTCGCCCGTCTTATATGCCTTCTTATCGTCCATGTCGTAAGGAATGCCAAACTCGGTCAGCAAACAGGGGTGATTGCCAGTGCGATCAATCCCTTCCTGTCGAAGTGTGGCAAGCTGATCCTTTAGACAATTGCGAATTGCAGTTTCTCCAATCTTGATAGCAAAGGCTGGGTGCAGGTACTTGCCACGCAAAACACCAACTACGTCGACGTTCCAAGTGCTGTTCCAGTGCTTCGTCATCAACGTGATGCCATCATAGTAATGCGGCGTAAAGACAAGCAGCTTGTCGTCATCAGGAGTGCCTTTGATCTGCGGAGGAAGTTCCAGAGTCGGAAACTGCATCAACATGATGCAGTCCTTATGGATAGCTCTGCAGGCAGTTTTGTATCTGCGCCAGAAATCCATGAAATATGTGTTTGTAAATTCAGGATAGTCAATGTTCTTGCCAGTCTCCGGGTTGTTCGCAAAGTAATCTTTTCTCAGCAAAGTATCAGTAGTGGGATCCCAGACACCATGCTGCGCCCAGATACATTCTCCGAGTTTCCAACCAGGGTCTCGCGTCCAGCCGTATTTCGAGTCATCGTAGCCCTCGGGCAACCATGCAATCTCGCCCTCCGGGTCAACCAATTCCGTGCCTGTTTTGTATGGCCCCAGGCCACCCATGTCCCAGGTGTCAACCTCACAAGCGCGGCCCATTCCCGTGAGAAATGTCTGCCATATCGTTGGAGAAGTGCCCTTCTTCAGATGTTGAGCTTTGGGGATGACAGTGAGATCTTGATAGCCAATCATGCACTTATTGGGCTCATTCAAACTCTCCCAGCCCATGACAACCTCGTTTTCGAGGTCGCCGGCCTCATGTATGCGCTTTGCCAGGTGCGCGCATGCGTTGATGAAGTGATCCTGCAGGTAGTCCTGGATATTTACACCATCGATGATGCACTTGGGAGCAAACGCTTTGCCAGCGAAGAACATGGTGAAGATGGTGCCTGTAGCAAGCCGGTAATAATTGGTGGACCAAATCATTTTGGGAAATTGGCCTGGGTCTGGCCATGTGTTATGAACAATAGCGGCTTGAGTTGTTGCGAAGCTTTCTGGGTTCAAGCCACAAGCATAAATTGTCCACATTGGGGCACCTGAGCCTCCAGTGAATCTTGACCAGACATCTTGGTGAGGATCCATAAAGATGTAAAAGCCAAATCTTTTGGCGATTCGCAGGATGTCGATCGTTTGCTGAATAAACTCCTCGTCGTATTTTCCGGGGCCGGCAGCCTCGATGGCCTCCCAAGTAAAGACATATCGTATGGTGTTGAAGCCGTATCTCTTGAGACGAGCAAAGTGTGTCGCCGCTTCGTCTTTGGGAAAAGGTCGGTTGTGAAATGTTACGTTGTCGCCGTCGAAGAAGCGCTCGCCAATGTGCGATGGCTGGTCGGGTTCGCTGGGCAGCTTGGAGTCGCCAGCGACATTGATTCCACGCAGGACTACCTGACGACCTTGCTTGTCTCGAAACTTGCCATCCTCAATCGTCAACCGGAATGCAGCCATAGTTGGGGTTCAGAGAGCGTCGCGTTTGCTGGCTGCACTGGCTCCGTCTGGCTGCAGATGTTTGTGGACCGAGAGCGACAGGTTGGCGGTCGGGTGTCGTCAAATATGCTGTTTAATTTAGAAGCCTTGGCTGTCTCTTATGTTTTTTTTTCTCTTGAATAGTTATGTTCGAACCAGAATGATGCACTCTTGGATAAAGGCACTTTTCGACGGGTAGATGAAGTGAAAAGGGAGAAGCATCGGGAGGGCCGCAGAATGCCTGATGCATGACGACCAGTGCCCAGTTGGCGCTTCAGCGTGACATGACAGCTGGACCTACGCATGCATGCATGCTCCCCACTCCAATTGGCGGGGTGTCTGAACAGCGCTGGAGTGACGAGTCAAAAACTGCCCCAGCACTCCGGGCGGGCCCAAAGGCACTAAATCGCTCGCCGATCGGTGCTTTTCAGTTCTTTTCAGTGGCTGTTGTACCCATGTGTGGATCCACTCCAACAAAGCTAACCGAGCGGGAAGAAGCAGAACGCGACCAGAATCCGATATACGCGCAAGCTAACTTTGCGAGCAGCCAGTAACTATTTACCATCTGCTGCAATTGGCTGTCTACACGGTAGGTCGTGCTCACTAATGAGGGAGGAAGTGATTTAATATCGATCGAATCTCCCGGTGCAGTCATGCCACACACGAGGGCCTGCAACCGGTAGATGGACTGATCGACGTATACGCACTGCTAAAAACACCGAACCTCTATAAGATGCAAAGTCGCTATCGTCCAATACCAGAAGTAAGCTCATATTATATTGGCGACATGATTTTATTATTCGCAGTGCATCAGCATCTCAGGGCCTGGCGGGGAATCTCCGGCTAACCCCACTAGAGCTCCAAAACCTCCACGGAGACAAGTCAAAACTTCACATTACCTCATCGTTAATTGCCGACGTGGGCGCCGTCATTTCCCATTTGTTTCAAGAACAAAAAACGCCATTGTACTGCAGCCAGATCGAAGTACTCTACTCAGCTAGATTAGCAACCATAGGCGTGTTGCGAACGCGTAAAAATTACCCCACGATAACCCCCACTAGCTTGGGTATGGCAAACAAGGTGCTTGACTGGCCTACGAAACGCACTATACAACACCATGTCAGGCTCTAAGGCGGCTTTGAAAGGGATCAATGATGCAATCAAATCCCAAAACTATGATGACGCCATTACAAAATCTCAGGACTTACTGAAAAAGGATCACAAGAACTACCTAGCGTATGTGTGGCCGCCGGGCATTCTTGACGCCACCACATCACTGACAGTCTCGGCAGAAATATCTTCCTAGCGTTTGCCTTGGATAAAAAAGGCAGAATAGAGGATGCAGAAAAGGTCTATAACACAGCCGCAAGCTTGCGCCCCGAGGACGGTCAAGCCTGGCAAGGTCTGATCAAGCTCTATGAGAAGCAGGGGTCGCAAAAGCTGGGAGAATATCAGCGTGCCGTCGTCAACCTCTCTCACATCTTCTACAAAGCCGATGACGCTTATAAAGCTCAGGATGTTGCAGATAAATTTGTTGACTTTGCGCGCGTTAGAGGGGATCGTGTACAGTACGCCGATGCTCTATGGATCAGGCTCCCCGAGAGTCCTCTTTATTCTCTTCTTGAAGGTCGATTTCCTGCACCAGCCAAAACCTACGAAACCATCGCTGTCATTCTCGAAGACTTTGAAAAGAAGCGTATAAATACACTCATTGGAGAGCGAAGAACTCGCCTTGGTGCGAGACTAAACGAAGTCACGCTCGAGGTGAAGAATGAAGTTTACGCACAAAGCAAATTGGAAAGTGTGTACCAGCAGCTCATCAATTGGACTTCCGACGACGAATTGAGACGCACGTACGAGGAAAAGCTCATCCATTACTGCTATGATCGCCTGCTGGCCCTCCCAGCAGGTGAGCAAAAGACTGCGGAACTCGCCAAGGTGATTAGCCTTGCCAACGACATGGTTGTGATCAAACACCCTTTCCGGCTTGCGTGGGATATCGCCATCAACTGGCAGGATCACAAGGAGATACGGGACTGGAGCGCTGAATTATTACACGCCTATTGCTCTCATTTCCCGGAAAGCGATCTTTACAAGGTCATCACAGCTTTCCTGACTTCACCCATATCACCATTTCCAGCCGCTGCTGCACCACCAAGGCCTTCTGCTGATGAACTGACAGACGACAGCGACGACGATGACGAAGGCGGTGTCCCCACTTCAGTTATTCCGCTCAGTGACGAGGATCGCATCATAATGATTACAGAAGGTATTGCTGGCACAGAGTCTTCGTTGGCGTACCGGCTTGTAGGCGAATTTTTCCTTCATTATGAAGAATATGAGAGCACAGTCGAATACATGCGAAAAGCGCACCAGTACATTGCCAAAGAGCAAGCTTTAAGCGCCTTTGACTTCACGAAGACGACGGATGCCTACTCTCTGTGCCTGGGTACATCGCTTGTCTACTACCAATCACCGCGCCACCACGCTGAGGCAAAGGGGCTATTTGAGAAGGTCTTGAGCCATGACGCCACGACCACCCGTGCAATGATAGGCGTGGGTCTCATCTACGAGGAGGAGGAAGAATATGACCAAGCCATCGACTTCCTCGAGCGAGCCTTGCAAAAAGATGCCACAAATATCAGAGTTAAGTCAGAGGCTGCGTGGGTGAAAGCGCTCAAAGGGGACTATCAGCTTGCCGCCGACGGGTTGCGGGCTTGTCTGAAGGCTTTGGATGTCAAAGAACCAAATAAGGAACTCCTCGCGGATGCGCAGTATCGCTTGGGCTACTGCTTGTGGAACCTTGACGCATCTCGGCAAGCCAGAAAGCAGCGCAAGGGAGAAAGCCCCTACGCCTACTGGCTTGCAGCCCTTAACAATAACCTTGATCATGCACCTTGCTACACGATGCTAGGCATCTTTTACAACGACTATGTCAAGGATAAGAAACGTGCGCGTCGCTGCTTCCAAAAAGCTCTCGAGCTGTCTTCCGCAGAAGTCATTTCCGCTGAGCGCCTCTCCCGATCGTTTGCGGATGATGGCGACTGGGATAGAGTTGAGCTGGTGGCGCAACGTGTGGTAAACTCTGGCAAAGTGAAGCCACCTCCTGGGTCCAAGCGAAAAGGCATCAGCTGGCCCTTTGCAGCTCTTGGAGTTGCTGAATTGAACAAACACGAATATCACAAAGCCATTGTGTCATTTCAGTCAGCATTGCGGCTCGCACCGGATGACTACCACTGCTGGGTCGGTCTCGGTGAGAGTTATCACAACTCTGGAAGATACGTTGCAGCTACCAAAGCAATTATGAATGCTCAAAAGTTAGAGGAGCAGTCAGAAAAGGACATGGCGACTGATGCCTGGTTCACCAAGTTCATGCTCGGTAACATCAAGCGAGAGCTCGGAGAGTATGACGAGGCTGTTGAATTGTATCAATCTGTGATGCAGACTCATCCTGGTGAGGAGGGGGTCATTATCGCATTGATGCAAACTATGGTGGATAATGCACTTATTAGTGTCGAAAAGGGGCAATTCGGCAAAGCCATCGAGTTCGCGACAGAAACAGTCAAATTTGCTACGACAGCGGAAGAGAGTGTTCTGGCGACTTTCAACTATTGGAAAACTGTTGGCGACGCTTGCTCAGTGTTCTGTTCGGTCCAAAGTCGCACTTCCGACTTTCCCTTGGACGACATTCGTGCTATATTTGCCAAGGCCCCCAAAGAGGCTTTTGACGTCAGCGCTGATGTTGATAAAGTCAGCACGGATGTGGTCTCTGCAGAGGGGATTTATCCCGAGGATGAGCAGCCTGGGGTCGAGCTGACAAGATGCATTCAAGCTACAATTTTGTGTCACAAGGTTGCCGTTCATGCTGTTTCAAAAGACATACACGCCCAAGCCGTTGCCATGTTCAACCTTGGTTGGGCTGAATTTAGGGCGCATTCCTGCTTGCCCCCTCAGTTGCGCAAGAAAGCTAGCAACTACCTCAAGGCGGCCATTAGATGCTTCAAACGAGCCATCGAGCTCGAAGCTGGTAATGCCGACTTTTGGAACGCACTGGGTGTTGTGACGAGCGAAGTCAACGGTTCCGTCTCGCAACACTCATTCGTGCGAAGCATCCACATTGACGAACGTAGTCCTGTGGGATGGACTAATCTTGGCGCACTCGCTCTCTTGTCTGGCGACTTCAAGGTAGCCAATGAAGCTTTCACCAGAGCACAATCTACTGATCCCGATTACGCGCATGCATGGCTTGGTCAGGCTTTTGTCGCCCTCTTGTATGGCGATGCCAAGGAAGCCCGCGGTCTTTTTACGCACGCGCTGGACATTTCCGAGGCGTCATCTTTATCAGTCCGTCAGCAGTACTCTTCGTCCATATTTGACCATATCCTCGTCGGCTCAACGAACACTACCATCGCTTCCCTCTTGCAGCCTGTCTTTGCGCTCAACCAAGTGCAGAGCATGCGGCCGCAAGACTTTGTTTTTGGCCACCTCGCTAGCTTGTTCTTGGAACGTACTCACGACCACAGCCGCGCCGTGGAGATTCTCGAAAATATTTGCTCCAGCATAGAAGCGGACTATGAGCAGACGGAATCTCCTCTGAGCCTGGCACGATTCACACTCGCACGCATCGACCTAGCTCGTGCTTACCTTGCGTCCAAGTCGTACGAGCAGGCTATCGAGTGCGGCGAGATGGCGCTCGGGCTGAGCAGCGACGAGCAGGACAGCGAATTGACCAGTGACCAACGCAAAAAGGCGCGTCTCTCGGCGCACCTGACAGTTGGACTTGCTCAGTTTTACGAGGAAGATTTCAACGAGGCGGAAAAGTGTTTTGAGGCCGCTCTTGAAGAGTCTGACAATAACCCTGACGCGACTTGCCTGTTGTCACAGGTCTTGTGGGCTCAAGGTACAGAGGACTCTAAGGAAAAGGCACGGTCATTGCTGTTTGAAGTCATTGAAGCGCATCCCGAGCACGTGCAGAGCGTGCTGCTACTGGGTGTGATTGGTCTGCTTGACGAGGACGATGGCAGTCTGGAGGCTGTCGTGGAAGAATTGCAGGGTCTGCGCACAAAGGACAAGGTCTCGGGCAAAGAGCAGGCGCAGATTGGCGAGGTGCTGCGCGCCATTGCGGCGCTCGCCGAGGGAAAGACGGCCGACGGGGCCTTGGCGCAGATGCAGACGGACATTATGCTGCACCCGCATCTTCCGCACGGGTGGTCGGCGCTGGCGGCTTCTGCGAGCGACGGATACGCTGCGCAGACGTCGGTCAAGGTTGCGCAGAGAGGCATCCCGCCGCGTGGACAGCTGGACGCGGTGGAGCTGGCGAAGGCGTATAGTGGCACAGGCGCAGTTGCGGATTCGCAGAGAGCAGCGTTTCTGGCGCCATGGGAGACGATGGGATGGTCGTCGTTGAAGATGGCGACGGAGGGGGTTTAGAAGCATATGCATGCGTACAGGCGTTGACGTGAAGAAAGAACTGTGACAATGACGTGAAAAATCATAGAGATGATAGATATACGATGAAATGAAATTTTTTGTACGGGTAGCCCAATTATCTCTCTGGGCTTGCCCGTGGGGTATCAGATTCTTTGATCAACGCCGTGCCGAAACAAACAACCCCCATCTGCAGTTCATTGTGGCCGGTCCGCTCCCACGGCAGCCTTTAACCTGGCCAGCCTCCCAGTCGCCCACGCGTCGTGCCAGCTCTCGACCTTGCCTCCCAGAAACACCGTCTTGTCCGGCGTCAGCAGCACCGAGCCCCTCGCCACGACCGAGCCCGCCCTCAGCAGCATCTTTTCACCGATGCCCGTCTTGCCAATCCCGATGCTGTCCATGCGCTTCATCTCGACCGCGTACACCGTCTGTCCCTTGCAGTCCTGCAGCACCAGCCTGTGCACCGCATTCCTTGCCGCAGTCGCTTGCTGCGCGCCGCTTGGCCCACTACCCTGCGTCCCCGCGGCTCTGCTGCTGCTGCTGCTGCTGCCATGCTCCTCCTCTCCCCCTTGCCCCTCCTCGTCAGCCGTGACGCGAATCACCTCGCGGCCCTGCCTCCGCTCCCCGCGCTCCACGGCCTCCAGCTCCTCGACCTGCTCCCAGCGCGACAGGCTGAGGTTCTCCACGTCGAGCACCTGCACGTGGACGTCGCGCGGCAGCGTGCGCTTCTCGACGCGCGCGCTGCCCACGTCGACGGGGAAGGCGGCCACGGCGTCAGCGTCAAGAATGCTAGTAGTAGTGGTGGTAGTGGTAGTAGTGGTTGCGCCATTGCCCTCGGTTAGGTCGCAGGCTAGGAGGCGCGCCTTGGCCGTGGCGAGCAGCGAGGCGGTGGGCGGGGGCGGCGTGCGCGCTGAGATGAGGGTGGTGAGGAAGCTGGTGGACGCGGGTGGCAGGGACTGAGCGGCGAGGGAGGTTCGTAGCTGGCTGACGAGGTCCATGTTGGGGGGACGCGTCGGAATTGAGTACAAGTTTTTTAGTTTGATTTCTAGCCTCTGCAGTTGAATTGATGCCGTGCCGTGCAAAGACGTTGGGGGAGACGTGTCGTATTGCAGGTTGATGAACGTTTTTGCAGTGGAGAAGATGGTTACATGATGCTCCAGTTGACTCTGTATACGCACCACATCCGGTTCAGGCTATGGCACTATTTAATAGCAAAGAATTGTTTGACAGCAAATGTGTAATAATATGATGGTTCCAGGGATTTTCTTAATCATGCAGTATGATGATGACGTAGTAATTCACGGTGTTGCTGTCGCCTGCGCTGACAAGGTCGCAGTACATCCTCTAGCAAGAATTACTGTCCAACAAATTATATTTTATAAGAGACATGAATGAGAAAACAGAATGATCATGGCAGAAGCTTTTTGGGACAAACTTTCTACTGATAGAGTCCTATTCATCTGCGTTATGGCTTGATCCTGGTCAGCCGTCGCTCCGACGCCTTTCACGGCTGCAGAACTCGGTCCTCGTCCGGTTGGGCAGCTGCGCTTTGTAATCTCTCCAGTTTCCGCGTACTTGCGATCGGCGTGTTGGTTGCCTCATGTGCCATCGGTCGTGACCAAACTTTAGTGATTGTGACCCCAGCGACTTGCACACGCTGCGGGCGCACTCTGGCCTGCAACGCCAGGATTGTCCAGGGGCCTGATTTTTGAACAAGGCCGGCGTGAATGTATCCAGATACTCACTCCGATTGGCGGCGTCTCCAGGTTTCGGCGTTGCAGTATTGTCCATTTTGAACCCCGACGCAAGTCGCGTGGTGAGGGCCACACAAGCCATCGTGGGCTGGTAACTAGGGGCTGGGGCTTCCAGGACTACGTAACTGCGTAACTGTTGGGGACGTTCAACCAATCACTGGATATGAATTATTAGTGGCTGACAACTGTTACAGTTGAGTGTTGTATTTGATGATGCAATTGTCAACATTACCTGGTCCATACTTGATGAGTGCCGCACAGCGACCAATCTAATATCGCGACATTTTCCATCACTGGCTTTCGGATTGCGCGGAAAAAGGGTTCCGTGCTAGCCCCAGGGCTGCCTCATTGGTTGCGCGTCTACATATCCGTACTCGTACGGATTACATGATTCATCGGTCTTGGTCATCCCATCGATGTGGCTGGCATTGCTAATAGGTGAGAGGGCGGTACGATGTCCGCGGTGCAGATGTCCGCATTTGAGAACCTGAGACAATTCAATAAACTTTTGCATACCGAGGTTCGTAAATAGCTTTTGATCTGAAGAGCAAGGCTGCAGGAGAAAACCCCGAGAGACGTGTGCCTGTTGGTAATTAGCGACTGCGGGGAGCATTATCCGAGTACCATCTACAAATCATCTACGGATTACAGTTCACATATTTTTTAATCAATGCTACTCTGTAGACGGTCTCGGAGGAGCGCAGATCCAGGTGACCAAGCCGTTTTGCCGAGGCGTCTTCTTGGCACTGCTTCATCCGCGGGTTGACAGTTTACGTTTACGGGGAAGGGACTGCCAAGCCTTTTTCGCAGCCCGATGTATGCAGTGTGATTATTGATGAGCTGAAAGCTATTAATACGCAGTGGAGGAAGAAGGCTAGCTGAAGAGTCGGGCATGAGGCTCCCCACGTCCAAGTACCCCAGATCTTCCCCCAGACTTTGGAAAATAAGAAATCCGAGTCCATGTTCTGGATAGCATCCCATGATGGACCCAAGTGCATATCGAAATTGAGCTCCTGTTCTTTTTTCCAGAAGCAAACGGCGCCCAAAATGCTCCATTGATTCTATGCTGTGGCTTGCTCTAGACCGTAGCTCTTGATTCAGGCCGCAGGGCTGAAGCCACGGTCCGCCATCACATCCTACCGCGACTTCTGGAAAGGGGGGGGGGGAGGCTGGCAGCGAAGAAACGGCACGCTGCGCCCGCACGGAGTAATATCGAATGCGGGGTAAAACGCTGTCTCAATTGGGGATGAGTTGCGACTCCAAAGTCGGATAAAAAGGGCAAAAGAGCTGCTACTCTGGCCAGCTTTCTTCACCAGCGTTCCTGATCGGACAGAGAAAGAAAGAAAGAAAGAGAATGGCGGCTCGAGCGCAAGACGATGGCCCAGCGCCTATAGCGGCAGACCGATATCATGGTGAAAAGACGGACCGCATTGAGCCCGCGACTGTTGAGCATTTGGATGATGCTGAAGATGAGCCCAAGCTGTCAAAGCCGGCCACGGCGTTTGACGTTCTTACGCACACGATTCACCTTCAAGATGATACTACCTTGTCCGCAATTACCTTTCGCTCCATGTTAATCGGTAAGTCCTCCCCCAAAAACCTTGGATACGTGTCCACAACGACCAACGCTGGGCTGCAGGTCTCGGCCTCTCCGTCTTTGGCGGCGTCCTCTCGGGCATCTTCTTCTTCAAGCCGCAGCCCGTGGCCATCCCGGCCGTCTTCATCGCCGTCGTCGCCTTTTTGCTCGGCGAGGGCATGGCGCGGCTCATCCCGCGCCGGGGCGCTCTGGGCCGCCTGCTGAACCCCGGTCCCTTCAACGTCAAGGAGCACCTGGCCATCACCGTCATGGCCAACGCCGCCAGCACGTCGGCGCTCGGGCTGGAGATCATCGCCGCGGAGCGCCTGTACTACAGCCGGCGCGGCCACGGCGCGCTGACCTTTTTCATGCTCATGTCCTCGCAGTGCCTCGGCTACGGCATGGCCGGGCTGATGCGCAAGACCATGGTGTACCCGGCCGCCATGCTCTGGCCATCCAACCTGCCCATCAACACCATGCTGGAGCGTCTGCACTCGCGCGCGCCCAGCAACCGCAAGCCGTTTCGCGTCTTTCTCTACGTCTTCATGGGCATCTTCTTCTGGGAGATTATTCCGCAGTGGATATGCCCGCTGCTGACGGGCGTCAGCATCTTTTGCCTGGTCAACAGGAAGAGCCCGACCTTTACCAACATTTTTGGCGGTGCCGAGGGCAACGAAGGCCTGGGTCTCTTTTCCCTCTGCTTCGACTGGCAGTACATCTCTGGCGGCACGTCGCCGCTGTTTTTCCCCTTGAGCAGCCTCATCAGCCAGGGCATCGGCATCACCGGCTGCATCATCCTCTTTTGCGGCGTCTACTACAGCAACATTTGGGAGGCCAAAAAGTTTCCCTTTCTGTCGCAGCTCATCTTTTCCGACGAGTCGACGGCCGGCAACCCGGTCGAATGGAACCAGACAGCCGCCATTGGACTAGACGGCAAGATCAAGACGGAGGCGGTAAAAGAGCTCGGGTTGCCCAACTTTGCCTCGTCCAACGTGCTCAACATTCTCTTGACAAACATGTGCATTGCTGCCGCGATTACGCATCTGATCATTTGGTACCCAACCGAGATCAAGGCCGCATTCCGCTTCTTGAACCCAAATCGCATCCTTGCCAGCTTCAAATCGGCACGAGGTCGCCTACGCCCGTCATCTCAGACCCAGCCTGCGGGTGCCCAAGCAAGCAGCGGGAGCGAATCCGAGGCGCACTACGATCCGCACTACCTTTTGATTCAGGAATACAAGGAATGTCCCGACTGGTGGTACGGCATCGTCTTTGTCCTCTCCGCCACCGTGGCCCTCGTCGTCATCTACACGAGCAAGAGCACTCTTCCCTGGTGGGGGTTCCTCGTCGCCTGTCTGGTCGGCTACTGCCATCTGCTCATCTTTGGGTCCATGCAGGGCATCACGGGCGTCAGCTTCACGATCCAGTCCATCATCCAGATGATTGGCGGCTACATGCGCCCCGGGTTCCCCGTGGCCAACATGTACTTTTCGCTCTACAGCTACAACTCTCTCCTGCAGGGCGTGCTGCTGGCCAAGGACCTCAAGCTCGCGCAGTACGGGCACCTGGCGCCGCGCATCACCTTTTCCATGCAGATGCTGGGCACCGTCGTCGGCGCGGGCCTCAACTACGTCATGGCCGACAGCATCATCGACAACCAGGCCGACATTCTTCGCAGCGTCCAGGGCACCAACATTTGGTCCGGCGCCGTCACGCAGCAGTTCAACGCGCAGGCCGTCACCTTTGGCGGGTTCCCGCACGAGCTCTTTAGTGTCGGCAGCAAGTACCAGTGGGTGCCGCTGTCCATGTTTATCGGGTTCGCGGTGCCGGTGCCCTTGTGGCTCGCGCACCGCAAGTGGCCGCGTCTGGGCCTCGACATGATCAACACGCCCGTCATCATGTTTTACATGTGCTACCTCAACCTGGGCATCAACTCGTCCGTCATGACCTTCTTCATGGCAGGCTTCTTTGCGCAGTGGTATGTGCGCCGCAAGTACCCCAACATCTTTGTCAAGTACAACTACCTCATCTCGGCGGCACTGGACGGCGGGACATCGGTCATGGTTTTCATTCTGTCTTTTGCTGTGCTTGGGGCTTCATCGGCGGCCGTGGCATTCCGTAAGTACCAAACGCCCAACAACTCGTTGAGCAGCTGAATCTGCTGGTATTCAACTTGGCTAATCAAATACTAAACAGCAAAATATTGGGGAAATCCGCCCACTGGCCATATCGACTATTGTTACAAGACCCCCTCCGAGTAGACTTTTTTACATGTTGGATTGTTTTTGGTAGGCCGACTGCGCGTCAGCACTGTTGGGAATTTGGGCAGCGAATTGATTCTTGGCGACGTTTGTTTCCTCTTATTAGCGTGTTAATGTTGACCTTTTTTTGCACTCTGTATCGTGGTAGAAATGAATGACAATTTGCGTTGGCAAACGTACCATATGATTGAGGGAATAAAGAGCATCATGAGCAAAACCATCATTGTCGCAAGAGAGACTGCTCCAGCGGTCACGACGGCGAGTCTGAGCATTGTTGACGCGTAAAGTTGGCTTCGGCTCTCGGCCCGGTTTAGCGCCTAGCGATGAATATATGGTAGATATTATCGTCAAATGGGTGTAAAAGGCTAGTTTTGCAAGGCACGGTGCAGTGCAAAAGAGATGAGCCGATTTCCGTCTTTTTATCTCCCTCAGGGTCAGGGGTCACGTAATCCCATTGTCACCTTTCCCTGCAGAGAGGCCGCGTTACCACTTGTCGCCAAATCGGGGCGCAGTAATAATAACAAGGCTGTGCCGAATACCTACCCATACCTTAGTACCCATAGGTAGGTATTTACGTGCCGTCATAGGCTCATAGCTGGGTTGCTGGGCCCTGGGCATGGTGTCAACTAAGCAAATCGCTAGGGACTTACTACAAGTAGTTAGGCCTACCCGAGCCCCAGGTTGCCGACCAACCGAAGTGCTGGGGAAGGGTGCTTGATGATGTTGCTTCTCGTGCGCTCGCGTTTTGAATCCAAGTTGGTTTCTCGGATAGGTTTGTTCCTGTAGTCTGTAATCAAAGTTGTTGCATCTTCATATTCATCAAGGTACATTTTTTCGCGCTGAAACACGTGTGCTTACACAGAGTCGCGCCTCGCAGGGCATTGAGACGGCGTCCACGCGACTCCACACAGGAGAGCGTTTCTTAGTCGATGCACGTGGCCACAGGTAGGAAGTGGTACGGATTAATCCGTACTGTGGGTGAAGATGGAGAATGATATGGACTGCGGACAGCTTTACTTTTACTTTCCGGCTTTTTTATTCTTTTTTTTTTTCTTCTTTCAGATCTGACACTACGGACCAAAGATTGAGGCACTGCGCATAGCATTATATGGGCGAGCAGGCAGTGGTTGATGTAGAAATGAGTGGCGTTTGCGCGCGAATGGTGGTGATTATCAAAGTGCGCCGCTCGCTCCGTACCTTAATAATTAGTAGTTACTAGTTAGTGGGTGAGCGGGTCCCCATACCGCCCTGGAGCCGGTACGCCACGAAATGCGGGTTAAATTTTAATGAACTTGATCACTGCTATTTACATTTTACATTTTACATGCAGATGCAGACAACTGGTCGGGAGGCGGGACTCGCAGTGACAGACACGCAGGGTATTATGCAGTTATGTGTCGCTGGCCTCATGACCTGCGTGCGCACCCTGTCTGCAAGAATTCCGTCTCTGGTGCTCTTGCTTGTCTCAGGCCATTCTTCTTAACTACGGTGGTGCCCGAATTTCCTTGTTCGGCAATGGGGGTGCGGTGCGGCAGCCGCGCCCAAGCCACCACGGCAGAACGAGTGCACCTGCAGTAAATATCCGTACGCTCGTCTGTGTTGGCTCTTTGCTCTGCATCCTGCATCTGCACAAAGAATCGGCATGTGTTTTGTGCTTGTCCCTTCTTTGCCGCCCGGTCCCGGTAAGACCGGCCGGATCACTTCCAAAAAAGCGACCCCAAATAGGCCGACGCCTAGAAAAGGAGTTATCATGGCTGTAAAAGTTTGCGTTGAGTACGGTTCGGCGCGTGGTACGCGTTACTGGTTAATAGTATGATAGGAATTGACCGGTAAAATATGGGCGTCTCTTTCACAGACACTCTGCTTGCGTCTCTAACTATAACTTGAGCCTCGTCTTCCGCAGCTTACCTACGATGCGCCCCGATTCCACGTTGACTACACCCACTGTGCCACTGTAGGTAGTGATCGCTACTGTACAGCCAGCTTTAGTGGAGAATCCCAGGGCAGAATCCGCATAGTTACCTTTCGAGGCCGCATACCGTATTTTCTTTCCTAAACAGGTATACCTAGACATTAAAGTACCTAGGTCACGGGTGTTTGGAACGAACCCCCCTGCCGATGGAAAGCTAGTTACCAGAGACTGAATACGCTTCAGCCCTCACTCTCCGGTCCGCCAATCGTTCCCGGGACAGCCTGGCAATCGGTCCTGTCGCAGCCCAGCAAATCCGGCTTCGGGCACCGCTTCTGCTCAGAATTTCCTCGAGGCACTGTAAAGCCCTGGACTTTGCACCCCAGCTGCTCTATATATATAAGCCGCTCGATATCCGTCTCTTTTGATTGCATCTGCTCTATAAGCGCCTGTTCTCTCATCTCCAAGAGTTGCCATCACAACTATCATTTTGCCCTGACTTGTACTCCTCCTAGTCGTCGTCACTCGTCAGTTTATTGTCACCTACTTTGCCAAATCGCACTCCACCACACCGCACGAGCTGTGTCAGTGAGCATTGCATCATCATGCCTCTTTCTACAGAATCCATCATTGCCATTATTGGTCTTCCCGCTGTAGTCATACCTGCTATAATCCAATTCTGGAAATGTCGCAAATGGAGGAAGCTCGCCTTGGCCGCCCATCGCGCAAGGTCTGATACTGAATGTAAGAATGCAGCCATCTTTCCCCCTTGCACTTGTGCCTGTTCTGGCAGACAGCAACGCAAGCTGACTGGGTCTAGTGCAATTCGTATCAAGCGACCCAGAGGAGCCATCCGACCTACCCTTGTACTCGTCTCCTCGCACCTATTCTCGCGCCCCGCCAAACGAGTACACGGATAACTACACGAGAAACTACATGGGAAATAGACCCAACGAACAGAACCAATTCTTCTTTTTGACTGGTATGGCAGTCTATCAGGGACAGGACAGGAATTGACCCATGAGCCTTTGACAGGTCGAGACCCCGTCAGTAGCAATGGTATTCAGCCTGTATTTAGATGGCCATTGTAATATAAAAATCTTTTGTACATGAATGAATATTTACC
The DNA here is from genome assembly GCA_038367545.1 of Beauveria asiatica. Lineage (NCBI taxonomy): Eukaryota > Fungi > Ascomycota > Sordariomycetes > Hypocreales > Cordycipitaceae > Beauveria > Beauveria asiatica. Next base: position 58,804 of record JAAHCF010000022.1, on the reverse strand, counting down.
TGCCCGCCTCCTCATCAATGTATCATTTCTTTGGCATTCAAACTCAGGGGCACGGAGCAATTGTCGAATGAAAATCCGGAATTGGCCCTTGTGCTCGGCCCCGGCTGCGACACCGCTGTCTAGGCCAATATCGATCAGATAATTGAAGATGACCAGCGAACTAGTCATGGTCTCGCCCCAATTCTTAAGCTTAACGGGAGTACCCTTCCAAGGTGATTACAGTGGGTATCATATCAGAAAGTGATGGTAAAAAAAGACGTGCTACCCTAAAGTAAGAGAAGCTTAAAATAAATAGTTATAATTAACTAAATATTATTAATAAAAAAACTAAATATTATTAATAAAAAAACTAAAAATAGATAAAGAAACTTAAATCTATAAATATTTATATTATATATATTTAAAAAGAGTAATTATTTACATTAGGAAGGAAAATTAGTATTGTAAATCTAGTATATTTTTGCGAAAAACCCTTAAGATTTAATTAATTAGTTTTAAATCAGAAAAAGAAATAGAATAATAAAATAAAAATTCTTAGTAAATAAACCTAGACTTAATTATATTTTATAATATTTTTTTTTTCGTTATATATATTATATAAAGTTAATAGTCGTGGCATGCTGAGGGCTGGAATTCGGTCAAGACGGTTTTACCGCGTGCAATACCACCAACACCAACACCTTTCTTTGTCTACAGCCACTCATGCAGGCTGGGTACGAAGCTTCCTCAGGCTCTGCGTTTCCACCTGCAAGTCGGCTGGCATTTGGACTCGGCGTTGCTGTCTTTCGCAATGTATTGTCTTGTCCCCCCCCCCCCCTCCTCTTCCCCCTCTCCAAAGCCCGCCAGGCGACACACACCCTTCTCGACCAAGGTAAGCTGGCATCCCATTCTGACAATGCTACACGGCGCCGGCAATCGTTTTACGCATGAGTGAATAGCCACAACCGCAAAAGGACTGCCTGAAAATACACGCCCAAGCAGCAATTCGGAGTCATCACCAAGGTTTCTACCATTGCCATGTCTTGCCATCTCCCGTTTGCGATTTCCGACCGCGGCGTCGCAAGTACCAATATTGAGATTGCCGTCGGCCATGTCAAATATCTTTTGATCGAGAGCCAGGAGGTTAGTGACCTTCTCTTCGCTGGTGTTCCATTTGGCCATTTGCAGCCAGCTCTCCCCATGAGATGGTCATGCTACATTACTTCAATAGAGTTCTGCCGTTATTTGAATCTGGCAAATTCGCTAACCTTCCCTTGCAAGAACTTTCTTGAATGTGCCGGCTTCGACAATGACAATGGTCACACCTTGGTGCTCGTTTATACCACTAGTCCCGACGAGACTATTTCCAAGTCAGCACTCCGCGAGTTTCAGGCCAGCACACTCAGTCGAGATGACGTGTTCCAACCTGATTTTGCATCCAACATGGTTTCTACGGACATTCTGAAGAAAGCACCATCATTGAACCGGATGCTCTTGCAGAGCTTCACTCTGAGAACGTCAAAAAACATTTGATTCTGCCAGGGCAGCAAGGACTTGCGCCAAACTTAGTCGTCCCGGGGCCCTATGTCTTTTCGAGAGGCAAGACTTGGCAGCCGTGGAGAGTTTATTATGATTTTAACGACTGTTTCATGGTCGGGCTGAGGCCCTCACCGCTTCATGATGGAAGATAAGTGACCCATCCAAGAAGCCCTTTGCTCCATCATTTCCAGTAAGGTTAACCCTTTCAGCACTCTGGTCGCAGTCGACACCGCGTACGCTGGACATAATGGCCGAGTCGTTGTGCCTTCGCGCTGCTACTACAAGCCCTCCAAGGATCGCCCTCTTGCCGGTGCAAGGTGCAGTGTCAAAGACAACGTCGACATCGCTGGTCATAAGACCACTCTGTGCAATCGAGCCTGGACTGACTTTTACCCGACCAAGACCAAGAATGCAGCCTGCATCCAAGTCTTGATAGAAGCTGGTGCTATCATTGTGGGCAAAGTCAAGCTCCAGGCTATGATTACGAGAGAGGAGCCACTGGAGTGTGTTGAGTTCACAGCACCATTTAACCCTCGTGCCGATGGCTACCAAGTGCCTTCCGGGAGCAGTCATGCCAGCGCTGCAGGTATTGCTTCCTACGACTGGCTCGATTTCTCTATCGGCTCAGACAGTGGGTATATCAAGAACAGCAAAACATTGTGGACACTGATAGCATTTTAGCCAACGGCAGTGGTCGCAAGCCAGCCTCATACAACGGATGCTTCTCTATTCGCCATTCTACTAGCATTTGTGACACGGACGGTGTCGTGGGATTCTTCCCGTGAGCACTGCACTACAAATATCTCAAAAATCACGACTGATGTCATGCCACAACCTCACAGACAGTTCGATATGCCCGTTTTCTTTGGAAGGGATATCTCCAGGTTCTCTGACTTTATATCGGTATGGTATGGGGACTCACCAATGCTGCGATCTCCTACGGTATATTCATCCCACTTCTTAGCGACGTTCACACGTTACTTATGTGTGCACACAGGCGACTGTCGAAATATTATACCCGACAGACTAGCTTCCGACACCGAACCCAGCGCAATCTCAGCTTATTGACAAATTTGTTTCCGGATTGGAGTCCACTTTGCATGTCTCACGCTCCAAGTTATCTTTGGCTCGCTGCCCGTATACCCACCAAGGTCAAAGTAGGGCGTTCCATGTATTAAGCTAGACTGTTACCACGCCTATATTGACCTGAGAGTCTTGAACCAAGAATCGTAGAGTTGATCTATAAGGATGGGACGTTATCATACATACAAGGATGCTGGCGTCGATCTACTAAGCTTGCTCGCTTGCTCTACTGGTCAAGAGGACCAAAACCAGTCCCATTTTCACAAGACGCCGATATATGTATAAGACTCAGTAAAGGTAAACAGAATAGAAAGTGCAAAAAAATAAGGGATAATTCAGAAAAATATGGAAGAGATGATTCAGGTACTAGATTTTACTTTGGCAGCTGTACTGGAGTATTCTCATCGTGGGCTAGTTATACTCCCCCCGCTGCTGGGGTACAAGTTCCCCACGCTATCAATAGCTGTAGCCTCTAAACAAATATTCCTCCACGCTGACTCTACAGCCTCCTTCATCTTTGGAAGCTGTCAACTATCCGACCATTCGGCGACGCATCATCTGCCGCTGAGTTGCTCAACGGAAAGCTGAAAACGTCTTCATCCTCGCCCTCGCAACAAACTGCGACGACAAACCGCGCGCCACTACGCTCACCAGCCACTCGCATCTGCTGCTCTCTGAAACGTCTCTTCAACTCCCGCACCCCCCGACCGACCGGTGTACCGCCGCCCCTTGCATCCCCTTTTGCGGCCACGCAGCACCTCCACAACACCTTCACACACCACCACCCGTCAACATGTCTACGATTGCCAGTCCCAGAGACCCCTCGGCGCCCCTCCGTCGCGTGCCCTCCAACGCCATAACCCCGACCTCGTCCACCAGACCCTCCCTCGACGCCGCCCGTTCCTCCGTCACCTCGCCCGTCAACAGCAGCGGCCCCGGCTCCGGCCCTCTTCCCGTCGCCAAGCGCGCAAACCGCGCTGCCCTACGCGAGTACTACAACCTACGTAGCGCTGCTGCCGCCGCCGCCGCCGCCGCTCCTTCACCGCCGCCGCCGCGCATTGGTGTCGAGCTGCCCGACTCGGAAGTGCCCGTCAGCGACCTTGATATTCCTGGCTTCACGACGGACGAGTATGTTGCCAAGGTCGTCGCTGAGAATAGCCTCGAGGACCTGCTACGGCTGTATACGCGCGTCGTCGGCGAGGTGCGCGCGCTGGACGCGGAGAAGAAGGCGCTCGTGTATGATAATTACAGCAAGCTCATTGCCGCCACGGAAACGATCCGCAAGGTACGATAAACACCAACAGCCCTGTCCACCTTTGGGCCGCCATGGGCATCTCGTACCCCCCCTCCTCCAATGCTTACATACTAATCCCCGTCCAACAGATGCGATCCAGCATGGACCCCCTCAACCCCATGGCCTCGACCCTCAACCCGGCCATTGCCCAAATATACAGCCAAGCCGCCGAGATTCGCGAAATTCTGCGCGCCTCTATCCCGGCCCCCGACTCGGACCAAGCCAAGCAGCGCGTCGCCGCCCAGCGCCGCAAACGCACCCGCGAGCTCGCCGTCCAGGTCCTGGCCACCCCGTCGCGCCTCCGCCGGCTCGTCGCCGAGGGCAAGCTCGCAGAGGCCAGGAAGCAGTGGGAGCGCCCGAGGCGCCTCCTCCAGACCTGGCACAACAAGGGCTTTGGCGGCGACGAGGTCCAGGCGTGCATTGACGATGGCGATGCGGCGGTAACGGCGCCGACGAGCAGCAGCGAGGGGCGGGTGTCCAAGGATGGGCGAGACTCGACATCATGAAGCTCAGGCATGAGAGTTATTCCCCGCATACGTGTACAATATTTACCACGAGATGAAGCATTTACGAGCAAGCATGTTATTCGAGAATTCAACTTTACGCATTTTACTACATCAGTTACTACACCGGTGGCACACGCCCCTACAACTCTGCAACATCAACAACCGTAAACGGGTCCTTGTCGTACTCGCTCAACACCACTGTCGCCTCGGGCACCGCCGCCCGCAGCTTCTCCTGAAGCGCCGGCCTCAGCACCTGCTGCAGGTAGCTGCGCTCCGAATTGCTGTGAAACACCTGCACCAGCGTCCTGCCCTGCTGGATCGCCCGCAGCGCCGAGTGGTGGCTCGTCTCGCCCATGACGAGCAGGTCCACGTCGGCGCTCTTGAGAACGTCGTACCCGCTGCCCGCGCAGACGCCGTAGCTGCGGACCTGCGTCGTGTGCACGTCGGCGCCCACCGGCGACGCCACCATGACGTGTCGCAGGCCGCCGAGTTTCTCAGCGAGCCGCTTGAGGATCTCGGCAACGGCGACGGACTTGCCGTCGGTAAAGGTGGAGAGCGCGCCGTAGCCTGCGCCGGTGTGGCTCTCGGGCGCCGTCTTGCACGGGATGGCGACGGAGCGTGTGGTCGCGTGCGGGCCGGCTACAGCGTCGGCGAGCCACGTGTTGAGACCGGCAGGCGCGGCGTCGACGGCCGTGTGAGGGCAGTACACGGCGATGCCGGCTTGCATGAGGCTGATGAGGGTGGACTGTTGGGGGTCCTTGTCGGTGATGGACTTGAGGCCAGAGAAGATGAAGGGGTCTAGGGCAGCCGCAGCCATCAGTATGGGATTAGGCATGAGCAGCGACGAGGGAAGCTTACGGTAGCTGACAATGACGCTGGCACCCTGACGGATGGCATCCATGGCGACTTGGTATGTCAGGTCATTGGTGACCAGCACAATGGGGCGCTTCTGGCTCGACTCTTGCTCGTGGTTGCCAACGAGCAGGCCAACATTGTCCCACGCGCGATCAGCGATTTCTTCAGGATACCTAGTCTTAATCAGAACTCGAATAAATATAAAAAGGATAGTTTATTAGCCGGAAGCAAAACTCACAATGCCTTCATTGAATCGGCGACGAGCTTGGTAAACTTGGCGGGCTCAACCTGCCACGCGCCCCACGCTCCTTCAATCCCAGCGGCAGCCATTCTATCGGAAGCTGTGGTAGCTGTTGAACTAAAAGAACGGTGATTTAGAGTTGCGCGGCAACGAGCAGTCAATGGCCGTGTTGCTGCGATGAGGCGCGTCGAGTAAAGTACAGCGGCGCCTGGACAAGCAGTGGTGAAGCGACTCGAGATGGATGACAGTGGTACGCTTTGGAAAGCTCGCATACCTAGCAAGCTAATGCACTTGTTTGATCAACTCAACAACAACAACAACAACAACAACAACACAACGCCTTGCTTTTATGAATCCCAAAAAAAAAAATGAAGTTGGAAACGGAGAATCAAGTTGGACAACAAGATAAAAGAGGTTGCTAGAAGTAAATAAAGCTTGGGAGTCAAGGTCAAACGCTAAGCCGTTTCCCCCCAAGCTCCACATCGAGGATAGGTCAAGGGAAAAAAAAAGGATGAGCTCATACTGTGCTAAAACCACAGCGCTCCCACACTGTACCGCCAAACGCGCACAGAATCTGGCGGGCGGTATTACCAACGACCTGGGCGAACATCTAATCAATCGCATCGTTTTTTCTTTCTTTCTTTCTACCTTTTCTTTTATCAAACGGTAAACACACACAACTCAGCGCCGACAACGCATAGAAGGCGACAACATGGCGCAAATAACAGACGCCAGCATGCGCGAAATCATTGTCCAGCGCCTCGCCGCAGTCCACGTCGAAGTCGCCGACATGTCTGGTGCGTAGTTGTCTCTCAACCACCCCCCCAACCAACACGACCTCTCTCTCCTCACCGTCCTTTTGCCACCTCTCTTCACCCATAGAGACCTCCTTCTTTTCAGAGAGACAACTTTGTCAAAAGCTGACCCGCGTCTTGGACACAGGCGGCTGCGGCCAGGCATTCACCTCACTCATTGTGTCGCCCCAGTTTCGGGGCCTCGGCGCGCTCAAGCGCCACCGCCTCGTGAATGCCGCTCTAAAGGACGAGATTGCCGCCATTCACGCTTGGACGGCAAAGTGCCAGACACCCGAGGAGTGGGAGCGCACGAGAGGGGCCGCGGCGCCGCCGACAGACGGCACCGTGGGGGGCCAGGTCGAGGGCACGTCACAGTGAGGTTGCGCGCCGAGACAAGGAAGGGGTGGGGGGGGGGGCTTGGTTGTTGGTCGCGCGTGCAGGTGATGGAATGACAAGAATGTTGACATGATACCTCAAGGAATGGATAGATTCTGGATGAAAAGTGATATTACGAAATGAAACTATAGAGCCGGCTCACAGAAAAAAAAGTAGTACTTGGGACTCCATCAGTCCGCGACTATTACAAATAGAACATAGGGACCTGTGAAAACGACGCCGAAAATGACAGCCTCGGGCGCCAGAAACGGCCGCCTTTCCACCCGTAATAACTTTGGACAGCGAGCCGCTGCTTGACCGCCCAGTGCCTTGCACCGCCCGCTATTCTGCACCCAACCAGCACTGTCAAGTCATCCACCTCTCGTCCTGTTGTTGGCGCTTGACTTCAACGATTGTTCCCCCCGTCGTTTCCACTGGCGACCAAACGACGCCGAAAATGGCTCCCTTCTGCCTCCAAACCAAAGGCCCTCTCCTTTTTGCCCAGCCTGGTTGAGCGGCTATAAGATGCTTCGTCTGCCGTCTCCCTCGGGGGTCTTTCAACAACCTTCTCATCCCACCTCCGCTGCCTCGATCGGCCTCGACACACTTGATTCCCAACTCTTCCATCACAGAATCCAAACCTTGGCCTTTGTCTCCGAATTCTCCTCATGGCTGCCTGTTTCCGTACCCCCAGCTCAAGTCGATGACCACTAATACTGGACTGATCCCATCCTTTGCGAGGAAACTCGAGCCAGACTGAAACATTTCCGGAGCCTTAGATGGCTTCCTCTAAACTTTAGGCTAAGAACGCTGATAGGAATCGCCACGGTCGAACGGTACTGGCGGAAGTGAGTTGACCCTGATGAAATAAATTTTGCGACTGGGGAATAACACGGAAATAGATTTTGTATTGAATCGAACCAGGACTACGTGAACTACCTTCTGCTGGAAGATGAAGCTATTTACATGACCTTTTTCGACTGCATGTTCAAAACATCACGAGAGAAAGCACTTCAATCGTACGACGAATACTGGCGCCGCCTTTGTCAATACTTTTAACTATTCGCCTGTCGCGGTGTTAAGCTCTCCGTCCAGATTCTTGAAAAGGTTCCATTCCTGTGGCATGTACTCTGGACTTGGATAATTAGAATAATCGAGTTGAAAAAGCATTGCCAAACATATATTCCCTGGAGCTTGAAACTGAAAACATGGCTCATGTACCCCGTCCCCGGATATAAAAGGCCAGGGTCATCATCATGCCAGCGATGCAGTATACGAAAATATCATCTTGAACAGACGAGCAAGGTCTGCTTCCGTTTTCATTACCTTTCCCATTGCTGCCTTGTCCGCAAGATGAAAGGCTCCATCCGTTGCGTGCCAGTCGTCGATGCATACCTTTGCTTATGATCGATTCCAGAAAGCAGTGCTGAAAGTCAGAATTTTCGGATGATAGCACTTGAATCATCATCGATGCCACTGCTGGTGATTTCTGGCATCCAACGGAGGCCATGTACGTCTCCCGGTCTTTCAGGAGAGTAGAGCTTGGTTCTACGTCAAGGTTCTGGAGGTGGAGAAATCGGGGGAAACAGGCTGCCTGTTGGAAGGGCACCCTCGATGAAAACCCCCAATCGATAATGCTTCAGCAGTCAGCACCTTGGCTGCAACCCGTGAAAATTCCTCACTTACCCTGTGACATTGTGCTGTGCATCTATGAGTATGTTTTGTGGTGATAGATCGCCATGGGCAATGGCGAAAGGTGCTTCATCAAGTTCAGGTAAAAGAACATTAGAGAGAATGTTCATTTGGTCAGAGCAGTCCTGTTCCGTGATTCCTGCAAGGAGACCCTCGCGGACTCGACGAGTCTTGTTTTGGATTATCCGGGTGAAATGCTTTAGGGAAGATCCCCCTGAAATTGTGAGCAAGGCTCGGGCTGAACAACTAAGGCATTGAACATACTGGTCTCCTTAGTACATTCAATCAGTGATGTGTGCAACATCGCAACTTGATCTAGGATTTTATTTCGAAGAGGCCGCGTCGGAAATTCATCGGACCATGAAAGCTGGCTGCCCGGAATCCATGTCAATGCGATGAAGGGGTATCCGATCGCATTATCGAATGTGAGACTGCAGCCCCGGAGCCTTGCAGCCCATGAGAACCCCGTCAACTCAAGCTCTTCAAGGATACGAGCTTCGGACTCAAGAAGCTGTATAAGAGTGTCCTGTGAAGCATGGTGGACAAAAAGAGGCACTCGTACGGCCCAGCTCTCGCCGTCCGTAAAGGTCACCTTGAATACGCGGCATTGGCCACCGTCAAAGTACTGACGCAGGGTAGGAATTTGTTTATCGCTTCGAAGTTGGGATATGGCGATGGGAATATTATTCTCGTACAAAGACTGTTGCTGCATGATTTAATATGAATGCGGCCAGCCGACTGTGTTCGTTGCAGTATTTAAATATACGCTCGCTAATTTAATTAAAAACTCATTTTTATATTAATTACCTTTCTAGGCTCACAGCAGCCACTTTTTCTAGCCTATTTTGCCTGTTGGCGGCGGTGGCGTTGTATCCGTACAAATAGCAAAATCAATCCGTACGAATAGCAATACTCTTACAATTTTAATACTTCTTCTTTTTCAAAGAAACTGCCTCGTCTCGACTACTCCTATCTAGCAATGCACGTCGACTCGGCAGTCTTCCGTCACATCATTTTTACCGCCTCCTACTTTCAACCCCTTCTTCAGATTTACAGCAATCCCAAAAGATCATCACTCGCTCCCTGGGGCTGTTGCTGCTGCGGTTGCGGCTCGCCACCCTGCGTATTCTGCAGCTGCATCGCCGCCGGCAGAGGTTCACTAGCCCGTGTCCCAAAGCTCATGCCCTCAAATCCGCTCATCAGGTCGTTCATGCCGCTGCCGATACCGGCCGCCGGCGGGCTGACCGCGCTGCTGCTCTGAGCCGGCGGGGGCGCGTCAAACATGCTCATCATGTCCGCCATGCCACCTGAGGCTGCGCCGGCAGCAGGGCTAGCCACGCGGTCGGGCGTCTGGGATGCGCTACCGTGTTCGCGCGAGGCAGGAGCGGCACCATCAAAGTCAATGTCTAGCAGGTTCTCAATGTTGCTCTGTGATCCCGTGGTGCCGTTGGCCGCCGCAACAGAGGCAGCAATGGGGTTCTCGGCGGCGTTTTGGCGCTGTTCTTGAATGGCAGCGCGCTGGATCTCGTCGGCGCCGAAGCGGCCCTTGCCGACAAACGACTCGGGAGGCCTGTGGTAGACGGACGCCAGTGTGGACAGTTCCATCAACAGCTGCTCCAGAAGAGCCGGCGGCAGGCTGGTCATTGTCGTCGTAATAGTAGGCTTTTGTGAGAGAATAATGTTCTGCACCTTATTAGCACAGGCTATTCATGGCGTCAGGCAATACACATACCTTGGCAACATCTAGGTCGCCAGAGAGCAGTCGCCAGTACACGTACGCTCTGTCGCGAATATCGGGGTTGTCGTTTTCAACAGTGGCAGCTTGCAGCACCTTTTGAACCAGGTTTTGGCTATTGCTGGGCTTCTTTAAAAACAGTTTAACGACGGCCGTCAATATTTGCAGTTGGGTCTAGTCTCGCGTTAGTCCCAACTCATTCATCTCGGCATGCACATGTCATACCTGAGTAAATTCCTCCATAAAGCCCTCAACAAAACTCTCCAGAATCTGGTCGGCATTGTTTATCTTTTCGGCATACTCTCCAACGATCCAGATCAAGGATCCGCGAGCCTCCGGCTCATCCAGCTCGTCAATGTACTTGCAAAGCGTGGGGATGACGCCTTCGTAGCCGGGATATTTGCGCAGAATGTCCTTGATGACGACCGCCACTTCTTGCACGACGTAGTTGACTTTTGTGGAAATCAGGTCCTCCAGAGCCTCCACACACTTTGCGCTGGCATTCTCAATCTTGATGGCAACCTGGCCGATAGCCTTGACGGCTCTGCGGACAAAATCCATATCAACTTCTAGAGCATATTCCTTGAGCTCGGAAAGGAGCTGCTCGTAGTTCTTTTCGTTTGCTATTCTGACCATGATCTCGAGCTTTTGCAGTTTGACGTAGGGAGGATCGTTGTATTTGCAGAAGAAGACGCGAAGCTCTTTGCTGAGAATGTCGGGCTTCGCCTGGAGCAAGAGATCAATGTTTCTGAGTGCAACGTATTGAACTTCGGGGGCCGAGGCAACGAGTGTAACTAAGCAATGTCAGTTGGCGCATCAGACGGAGCAGTTGCCAAGCTTACCTAGAGGGGGCGCCATCTTCTTCAGGTATGAACCCACGAGCTCAGGATTTATCGATCTCATATGCGTAAAGACGACCTTGATCGCAGCGAGGACAACGCTGGGGTTGACGTGCTGGAACTGGGGCGCAACTCTCTCGCAAATGTGCTCCGACTCCTTGACGTCGTTGGCGGCGTACGCTGCCAAGGTGCTCAGGATAGTCACGCGGCCCCATTCCGTGCACTCGTTGAGAGCGAGCATCAGCTTCTTCAGCGTTGCCGGTGTAATGATGAGCGCGCTCGTCTCGGGCGCCGTCTCGGCGATCTCAGAGAGCGCCTGGACCGAGTTGGCCACGACCATGGGGTTGGGGTCGCCAATCATTTCCTGCAGTATCTCCAGGAATCCGTTTTCGAGGCACATGGCCGGATTGAGGTCAAAGAGCTTGGCAACGCAGATGGCGGCCGTCTTCCGAACGTAGGGCGACTCGTCTCGTAACGTTTTGCGCAGCGGCTCTTCCATGTAATCGACCATTTTGTCTACCCGAATGCAGCCCATGGTTCGGATTGCTAGAGCTCTGACTAACGGGTTCGGATCTTCTGAGTCTTGTACAAACGTGTTGACAGCGAGAATACAGAGATCGGGATGCGATTTGGCATAGTTCCTGACATGTCGGTCAGAGCTGAACCCGTGCAGCACCTATCTGCACAATCTCGCGATGCCATCTGGCCGCCAAATCCACCATATTACTCACATGAGATATAGATAGACCAGCTTCTTCTGGTCCAGGTCTGCGGTCGCGATGTTCTTCAGCACGTCGGGGAACAGGGCGGAGACGTCCTTGCCTAACGTCATGGCCATGATGGTCTTTTGGATCGACTCCTTGCGCTCATACGCATACTGTGACACGAGACCAGCCCGCAGCTCAAATGTCTCTCCCTTCCGAGGCGGCGCAAAGGCGCCCCGGATGCGGTTTACCGCCATGGCTGTGATGCTCGGGCGGCGATGAGGGGCAGCGAGGACAAGGAGTCGGGGGAGGGGGTTTGCGGCGCTGGGTCTTTCCTAGCGAGCGAAGCACACGTACGAGCTGGCGAATTGGTGTCTGAGTCGATTAATGCGCGGAATGAATTGCTGTATGACGGCGCGCGGGTTGTGATAGCAAGCCTCCCGCACACGTGTATCTTGGAGGATCTTGAAGTTCAGGTAGCAGCTCGCAGTTGCCAGCTCGCCCGCCGCCCCAGTGTGACTGGCGCTATCCGGCAGCCCCTGCTTGGCTCTGCACGCACGGTGGAGTGGGCGGCCAATCGCTGCAATTTGTCCCTCATCGTAGCTTAGTCAGGCTTGGGAGTGACATCTCATCCCAACAATCACTTGTTGGGTTTGCTCGAGTAGTTGAAAGCCTGATTGCCTTGTAAAGAGTCATGGTGTGTTTGTTCCATCTCATTTTTCGTCTATTGATACTCACCTGGACAGGCCAATTTTCCAAACCTAAGGCGGCTCTTTATCGAGTCCCGCACCGACGACGAAGAGCGTGACATCTCACGGAAAGCTGTCAGTATTTGTAGCCGAGCGTTCGAGTTTCATCGATTAATTGTCTGTTAGTTTTACAACGCTGTGTTGTTCATGGGATCGGTGGCCATCTTCAGCCTCATCGCTCAGAAACTCAATGCTGGTAAATGATGATCCGACACCGCGAGTCACCCCGTATAATGTACAACATGTATTATAATCATTCGGAAAATTGTACTTGATGATCTATATCAAACTCGATCTACTCGACCTCGTCGTCTTCTTCTGCAGGCTTAGCCGGCCCCGCTGTGCTTGCCGACACCTCTTGCTTTTGCCACAGCCCTGCGAGAAACTCATTCGTGCTCGCCTCCTCTATGCTTTTATCGTCTCGCTTCTTCAGAAATCGTGGAAATCGGAGACTCAGTCCTCTCTCATCACTCACCAGCCCAATCGCCGCGGTGTATGTGGGACTCAGCGTAATGTCGGCAAACGCCATCTCCCACACCTCCTGCGGCTCAAACCAGACATCCGGCATCGGCCCAGAATATTCAATGAAGCTGGGCATCTGCAGATGTGTGTTCTGTGGCTCACCTGTTTCCGAACCATCGTCATAGAATGCCTTGTTGGCTTTGTAAAATACGTCGGTGAATCCAGAGATGCATTTGCAGACAGCTTCCAGCATCCCTGACTCTTCGTTCCTCACAGCCAGTAAAATCGGCGACCACCACTTGGCCTTGCGACCTTGGCCATGCCATCCTGCAATGGGGATCAAATCCAAGGTGTCAAAGCTCGAATTATAGTCCTTCTTGACCTTGAGCCAAGAGTCCAGTCGCTTGTCCGGTTCATATGTCGCCAGTAATGCCTTGCGTCTCGATTTCTTCTTGGTAGGTTCATTTGACTCTCCATCTTCTGGTTTCTTCTTCACTTTGGCCTTGAATTTCGACTTTGGTATCTGCAGTTTGGGCTCTTGCTCTTTGATTTCGCCATCTTCATCTTCCAGATAGGCCGCATCCGGTAAATTATCCAAAATCTTCACCATAATACCCTCACATTTGCTCTCTGTTGCAGACTTGAAGAAGCTCAGCACCGACTCTGATTCGGACGACGTAGCATCCAGGCTCTTGACCCAAGTGAAACGGTTGGGCACCTCGATAAATAAAGATCGCAGCAGTTCTCGCCTCTCTCGAAACGGCCGTTCCAGTAGCGACTGTCCGTTCAAGTACATCAGATCAAACGAGAAAATGCACACTTGTACAGTGATACTCCCAATCTCAACGTCCTTTCGAGCTCTATTGGTGAGCGCCTGGAAGTTCTTGAGTTCACCGCTGGTACTGTCCACAGCAACAACCTCTCCCTCCATGATGAAGCTCGAAACACCGTCTCCCCGTATCCTTGGCACAAGTTCCACCAGATCTGGGTACTTGTCCGTCATCAATTCCAGATGCCGGGAGAATATGGAAACCTTGCCGCCTTCGTCGCAATGTACCTGCGCTCGTTGTCCATCGTATTTGTACTCGCAGGTGAAGTCACGAGCTTGCAACTTTGTGAGCATTTCCGACAAGTCCCTAGTAATGCTTCCTAGCATAGGCCGAAGTGGGATATGAAGGGCCAGGCCGCATCGGACCAGAAGCTCTTCGCACACACCAATCTCTAGGAGATTTGGAATTAGGTCATTGTAATTCGGACGCTTGGCAAAACAAGCTTTGACGATTTCCTCCGCCTTGGCCCATATCTCGGCAAGCTCTTCCTTTTTTAACGTTGCTAATGCAGGGATGTTTCGTGTTTCGTAGTCTGCCTGCGTAGATTTTGAGAGTAGAAAGGCTCTCGACAGAGCAATCAACATAGTCGTCTTCACTGCGCCAATTCGAAGATGCTGGCAAAGTGTTCGCACGATGAACCGACTCTCTTCGCCACCACGAGCATCCTGCAAAAGGCGATCGACGATCCGCTGCTTGACCTCGTTGCTGCCTTGTCCCTGCGTAGTAGCAATTTTGACCAGGGATTGAAACACGCCTTTGATAGACAGCGGTTTGGGCTTTCTCAGTGTGAAGCTTTGTTTCTTCTTTGCTTCAAAGGCGACATCACCCGCATCGCCGTACTTGTCATACAAGGTCTTCAGTGATCGGCCATCTAAGCCACATGTCTGCTTCAGTGCCTTGGAGATGGCTGATCCACCTAGACCCAGCTCCATCGATATGTATGCTGGCGAGATGGAATTTGTTGCCAGCCATACCTATCACTGATTAGAGAATGTCGCAAATATCGAAGCGCTTGGTACATACTGCGGGTAGAAGGCTCTCAGGGTCACCTTCGATCAGTATCCGCAAGCAATTCACCAGAGTGTCCACAATTTTGATGCGACTCGCCGTCCCACTGACAAGAACAAAGCATCTCGTGAGCAAAGCGTAGGATGCATTGCCCCCGTCTCTGGACCAGTGCTCTTTCAGCTGATTGACATATTTTGATGGCTCAAACGTGAGCGGCGGTTCATCCAGCGGTATGGAGATTGTGATGGAATCTTCGCCCATTCCCGCAGATTGCAGTGCGAGCGTTTTCTTTCCGCCAAAGACGGCCACGGGAGATGGTTGCTTGGGATTACCCGTTTGTTGCTCCTTTGAGGCTTCATCAATTTCGCGATCTTGAACATTGCTCTCATTCGTCGCCGTATCCACGGCGTTGGGCTCTTGATTGTCTGTTCGAGCCAACTCCTTGTCCCATTCAGCCTGCAGCTTACGCGCGAGCTCCTCATCCGTTAAAGCAGCGTCATCTGTCTCAAGCTGAGAGCTCCTGAGGGCAGCAGTAGAGCCATTATTGGTCTGTTTTTGCTTCGTGAAAAAATACTCCAGTCCTTTTGACTGTGACTTTTCGCTTTTCACTGCGTTGTTAAGCTTCCGCTTCTTTGCAGGGCTCGACATGTTAACGGCCAGCCAAGTCAACCAGCACGGGCGAGCCTGGGCACCTCTTGTGGAATACAACAGAGTTCTGCTGCGATTCACATCGTTCTCGACACCGCACGGCAATTGACTTCTTCCAAATTGGCCGCTGTGTTCAAAGTCACCGTTGGGTTCTCATTCGCGTTCGGGTCAATTACATGGTCGCGGCGATGACCTCGATTGACACCAATGCACGTGACCCAGCTCGAGAGCTAGCTCCAACCAGCCCCGAGAAAAAACGCTAAACCTATTCAGGCCGCCCACAAGAAACACGAATTTCTTCTCATCCAAATGGCCCCACCATCTGGTTTCTCTCCGTCGACATCCCTCCTTCTTGTCCTCCAAAACAGCCCAACATGAACAGCGAAGATCCGCCCGAGAGACCGGAGTACGTCTCCAACATCATCAGCGGCCTCGAGCGCTACAACCCCGAGGCCGTCAGCACCCTGGAGAACTATCTGCAGGAGCAGTGTGACGAGACATATACCGACTGCAATGCCAACCGCACACTGCTGAAACTGTGAGTGCATTTTCGTTGGGACACATTTCTCGAGTTCTTTGCTTTTCTCTGCGTTTAAATGATGACTACTGTAAACGTTTCCTATTATCCTGACAGTGACGGGTCATCAGCCCGGTCATGAATGACGTGAACATTAGTGTTGTCTGACATTATACACGCCCTTTACCTTTTTGCTTGCAAAGACTCCGCATGTTCTCCATTGCAGACTCATTTTTGCTAACGCGCGTCTACGCACGTCAGGTACCAGCTCAACCCCGACCGCATGAAGGATGAGGTCGTCACAAACATCCTCGTCAAGGCCATGACACAATTCCCCTCGCCACAATTCTCCCTAGCGTTGCACCTCATCAACCCCTCGGCCGCCGCCACTGGTGAACTCAGCGAAGCTCTGGCCAAGCTGCGCTCGCTCAACGCGCAGCTCGAGGGCGCCCAGTACGCCGACTTCTGGGCAGATCTCGACGGCGACGACCTTTGCGCCGACCTCATCGCCGACATTGCCGGCTTCGAGGAACTGGTCCGCCAGCGCATCGCCGTGCTCGTCTCCCAGGCCTTCCGCGAGGTCAACGTCTCGCACCTCGAGGGCTGGCTAGGCCTGAACAAGGACAAGACCAACAAGTTCATCACCGAGGTTGTCGGCTGGTCCATCGATGCCGACGGCAACATCAAGATCCCCGCCAACCCAGACAACGAGGCCAAGAAGGCTGAGATTAGAGAGGATGTCAACATTGAGCAGTTTTCTAGGGTCATTCGACGAACCTGGGAGGAGACTGTATAATGAGCACGATGGGACTTTTGGGATTTAAAAGCAAGGGACGTTTACATATATCATGACTTACGGAATGAACATGTTTCATGGGGTGGGGAAGGGCCCAAGCTATGGCGTTTTGAACAGGACATCTCATGGTTAAAATAGTAAAAGCGAATATACCTCGATCTTTAGTTGCTGTTGAGAGCAGCCTCTATATTCGAGGAAAAAAAAGTTGAAACTTGCAAACCAATTGCCCCTTCATGCTTCATTATTCCCAATTTCGTGCATGTGCCATGAGCGTGCACCACGAATGCGTATCGTAGTGTGTTCCGCGTGTGGGAACATATCAGGTTACTTTATTTCTCCATCATGATTCATATGTAAATATCAAGTTGCTATATGCGTCAACCAAAGCTCCTTACTTCTTCCCTCCCGCTTCTTCCCACTGTACACCTGCCCATTCTTCTAGATAACCCGGCTCCTCGTCCTCCAAGTAGCCCGGCACGCAGTCCCTCTCGCAAACCCCCACAATCACCGTCCCCCATTCCATGCCCTCAAGGCTCAGATCCCCGCTCTCGAGCTCCGTAATCGCATGCGGCGTCAGCTGCACCTCAAACGTGCGCTTCCCACCGCACCCTCCGCAGCGCGGCATCGCCGCCCTCGTCACCAACTGCCCGACGGCGTCCGTCTTTGAGCACAGCAGCGGCGCGCCGCCAAACTCGTACCGGATGACCTGCTCCGGGTTCTGCGCGAGACGGTCCGCAAACTTTTGAAACGTCATGTCCATGGCGCTCTCAAACGCCTCCTTGTCCGCCGCAGACGTCGTCTCGGGCGCGTCTGCGTCCTCGATCCGCGCGTTGGCGGGCAGCGGCATGTCGGCTGGTTCCGGCTCCAGCGTTTCGTAGTCAGCGTCGGCGAGGTACAACGTCGGGTACGGCGCGGGCTGCTGCGCCGGGGCCGGCCACGGCTCGGGGGCCGGCGGCCGCACGGCGTCCGTCTTGGGGCTGTTTATAGAGAGCGTCTCGGCAAACGTCTTTGGTAGCTCTTTCTCACTTGTGGTTTTCGTAGTAGTCGGGGTAGCAGGAGCAGGTTGTGAAGAAAACGGATTCGCGCTGAATGGATTGCTGTTGGCAGCAGCACCGCCAGACGAGGAGCTAAACGGGTTCGCATTCGACGAGAACGGGTTCGCGCCCACCGAAGCAGCCGGTCCACCGCCAAAGAGGGCATCGCCGAGTCGTTGCTTGGGCGGCTCTGGTTGCTTGGGTTTCTCCTGCTGCTTCTTTGCGTCTTCCTCCTGCAGCTTTCTCTTCTTCTCCGCCGCTGCTACCGCCGCCGAGCCGTCATCGGCCCACACGCGCACGCTGCGCAGCGCGCGGATGCTGCCCTCGCGACGGCTGCAGTTCGCGCGCTTGCAGGCAAATACGTATATGCGGCGGTCGTGGTTGGGGAACCGGTCGGGCAGCTCGCCGTTGAGCTGCAGCAGCAAGACCATAAAGTCTTTGCATATTTTACAACGGGCGAACGCCGCCGAGGGAGGTTTGTCTGCATCTAGCCATTCCTATATCCAGGCGAAGAGGAAATAAAAAAAGTGAGAATGGAGGTCTTGGTGGGATGGAGGGGCGGAGTGGAAGCCGGAGAGAGAGCTTACCGGACGGCCACCGATGCGGCTTATAGTATCTTCGTCGGCGTCTTTCGATGCATAGCCCAAAATAACATTCGTCTCGGCATATTCGCCATCCGAAGAATCGGAATCGTAATCGGCCATGTCGTGTTGTTCGGTGTACTGCAAACCAGACTTTTAGGTGATGGTGGGGTCAAGATTTTTTTCTCTACTCAAGCTCAATCTGGCGCGGGGCAGTTCAACTACAGGCTACAGCAACCAAAGCCCCGCGGATTTGACAAAACGTGTAAATGTGCAGATCTTCTAGAACTGAAAAAATGATTATGGTATATCCACTATGTAAAGAGAGCTTTTATTCTAAAGCAGATCTAACCCCTTTTCCTTTTCTTTATTTTCTTACATGTGATCATCAGGACCATCCATGCCTGGGCCAGGACCGGCCGCTCTGCCCATCTGTCTGGCCTTGAGCAGCTCATCACACAGCAGCAAATTTGAGGCAATGCTTGCGCTAGAGGCCACGCAGTTACGGAGAACACGGAACGAGTCAAAGACACCCTCAAGCTCAGGATCCATAGGCTCACCAGTCTCCAAGTTCAGCCCGACAACGTCACCATCGTTGACGTCGTCTTGAAGGGCAGCAACTATGCATCGTTAGCATCTAAGGCTTCATATTTATTCGTTTTCGGTGGACTTACTTGAATCCTGCACGTCATGGCCAGCGTTAGCAGCAAGAGTCTTGGGAATAATGAGGAGAGCGTTGGCAAAGGCCTCAACACCAAACTTGGCCTTGCCTTTGATCGTCTTCGCGAAAGCATCACTACGCAGGTGAGCAGCGCAGGCAACCTGGAAAGCGCCAGCACCAGGGACAACGCTCTTATCGACAATGGTGTTGTAGACACTACGCAGGCCATCACGGACTGCGTCGTTGACCTGCGCAATGGTGTGCTGGTTGGGGCCCTTGATAAGCAGGGTCACGGACTTGGGATCCTTGACATCCTCAATGAACGTGTACTTTTCCTCACCAAGAGTCTGCTCGTAGACGAGACCAGCGTATCCGAGACACTCTTCGGTCATATCTTCAACACTGTTTTGGGCGACACCACCGCAGATGAGCTGCAAACGCTCCATGTTGCGACGCTTGGCACGTCGCAGAGCTAGGATGCCGTTTTTGGCCAGGACATCGAGCGACAGGGGATCGATACCCTTCTGGTTAATGATGACAAAGTTCTTCTTGCCATCGTCTCCGCAAACCTCCTTCTTCAGCTCAACAATCTTCTTTAGCTTCGCATCGACAAAACGTCTCTCGCTCTCAACGAGCTTGTCACGCTGTTCGGCGCTTGAGTAGAAGAAGCTGGAGTTGATTTCGGACTTTTCGTATTCGAGGCTGACGTTGAGGGTCAGGATGAAGCAGTTTTCCAGGCGCTTTGGCATGTCGGGGTGTCGGGCGCCGTGGTCGAGAGCAAGGCCCTTGATCAGCTGGGTATCGGCAGCCATGCGGTGCTGCATCTTCATGATCTCAACCATGTGCAGGTCGGGCTTGACGCCCTCTTCGTAAATAGCGAGAACAGCATCGACAATGTCGGGGGTAAGCTTCGCAGCCAGAGTCGCGTTGAGCTTCGTGGAGAGCGATGTGCGGGCGACGTTGAGCAGGAGTTCTCGCTCGATATCTTTAGGGAGCTTGAACGTGTCGAGGAACTTTCCAGGGCATGTTAGCAGGTTACCACCGCCAAACGCGCGTTTGCGACTTACCTTGAGAGCCTCGACCTTGGCAATCTCGAAGCCGTCAGTGATAACACGGGGGTGTAGACCCTCGGAAATGAAGCGGTCGGCCTGCTTCAGCAACTCGCCAACGAGCAATACAACAGAGGTGGTGCCGTCACCACAAATGTCGTCTTGCGCTGTGGCGGCTCGGGCAATCATGACGGCGGTCGGGTTCTGTATTTGCATTTCGCGGAGAAGAATGTTGCCATCCTTTGTGAGCTTGATCTGTAGGTTTCGGTCACCGTTAGAAGGTGGCGTCCTCGAGCGTTGCAGCGCGCCAAAGGAGCGGCGTCTGGGTTGTGCATACCTGGCCGGCACCGTCGACAAGCCTAACGCGAAAACAGTCAGTATACGGACAATCAATCTTCGAGGGACACGGCATACATCTTTATTGTGCCCATAGGGCCCAAATTGGACTTGAGGACATCCTGGAGGCCCTCGCCCGCACTGATGTTGACCTTTAGAGCTTCGCCCCTCCTCTGCTACCAGTTAGCCACCTGAAATGTGGGATGTGTCGGTCGGGGTCGGTGTGTGTGACAAGATACGCACGCGAGACTCGGCCTTTGGGTTGAGAAGCTGCGCAGCAGACATTTTGGTCGATTGCGGTGCTGGGCTCGCGGGAGATATGTCTTGACAGGGCCGCAGCGAGATGATGGGGATTCGTAAAAGGAAACCGCGGGCACACAAGTCGATGGAAGCCACTGGCAACCAAAAGGTGGAGGTACACTTTTTTCTGCCTGGAGCAGCACTGAGGGCGGTGTGGGGCCAGCAATCTTGGGGCGCGCAAAGGGGCAAGGCAAGCTCAACCGTTCATTGCTCCTTCCTTACTAACTTTTATTACGACGGCGCCGGCTTTGTGAGGCATCATAGAGCTTCACTACATCAAAGATTTCACTCTATTACATATCAATCACTGTATTCAATCTCGTTTCGATAAAGGCCGATTCATATTTCCTAAGTTATCCAGAGGACGAAAAGGGAAGAAGAAGCCACAGCAACTACATCCAATCTTCACGCCCCAGATTTACTCAATGTGACTACCCTTCCTTCTCAAAACATGAATCCGTCCATCCTTCATCGAACATTAAAAACAACAAAAGAAACTCATTTGAATCATCCCATCGCCTTAGTTGTACAACAGTAAACCAGAATAGAAAAACCAGACACCGCCCTCGCTTCCCAGATTCAGCAAGAGTCATATTTTCAGACGCATATTCCCGTGCGCAAAACCAAGAAAAAACGCTATAAAAGAAGACCAAGTCCCGCCGTGAGGAGCATCATTATACTGTGGATCTGAAAATCTGCTCCCAAATTATTGACGTTTCTTCGTAAAACCCATGGCGTAACGCGGGAAGAAAATATTCAAACGAAAAGACATATGTGACGCGAATAATGGTCATACAATAAACACAACAAAGGAACGCTTGTCAGTCTCGTCAGATCATGAGGTGAAGAAGAGCTCATCCTCAGTCGTGAACATGTTGAACTCGTCGTCAAACTTGCTCATCATCAACATGCTAGGATCACGATCGAGCTGGACAAGACCGTCGTCGTTGGTAAATTGCAGCATAATGTCTTCTTCTTGCTGGCCAATGTTCATTGGCAGGGTGCTGTTGTCCGCTGCTGAGTCGACCATGCTGTTTCCGGGAAGCATGCCAGACAGCTCCTCTGCGCCAATGGGGGTGTTGCGGTCCACGGCAAAGAGAGCGGCTGGTGGCGGCGAGGACGACTGCGTCAGCGAGGGGGGTGTATTGTAGTGGCTGGTGGCACTCTTGGCAGGAGACACGGGCTCCTTGTCCATGATGGCTTCGGGAGAGACGTATGAGTGGACACTGGCCGCAGAAGGAGAGGGGGCCATGTCTGCGGCGCGGCGGCTTACCATCGTGGGCATGGGGGCAGAGGACAGTGCGGCCATGCTTTGCATGGAAGAGTTGATGGGGCCCATGTCCATGACCTCGTCATTCATGTTGAAGTCTGCCTCGGGGGAGTTGGCGACCGAGCTGTCTGAGTGACCAGAGAAGGAAGACATGGAGCTAACAGACATGTTGTTCTTTCTCCTAGTTCTGGCCGACTTCTCCATGCGCGTTTCCATGTCGGGTCGGTTCTTCTTGGGACGGCCACGCTTGACAACCTTTCGTACGACACCATCAAAAGCACCAATGCACATGCCGCGTTGGCGGTGTCTCGTCAGAGCATCATGGCGAGCGAAGCTGTTGCCACACTCGCAAGGATAAGGCTTGATGCCAGTGTGGATCTTGGCGTGGCGCTTGAGATCGTGCTGACGGACAAAACACTTATTGCATGTAGGGCACTGGTACTGTCGGTCGTTGAGATGGGTCTGGACGTGTGACTTGATGTTCTCCTTGCGACCAAACTCCTTGCCGCACTCCTCGAATAGGCAGACCCATTTTCCATCGGTGGTATCGGGCCTCTGGATGAATTGGGTAATCTCTTCCGACGTCACTCCCGTGTCGGTCTTGGTCTCTTCAATGTTAATGCTGGCAATGCTGGCGGCACTAGCGATGCTGGCAAGGGACTCGGTGCGGCGGTGCATGGATCTCTTTTGGCTGTGCGCCGCAGTGGCTTCCTCATAGTGCTGGTATTCGGATTGGCTATCATATCCATTGGCAAAGCTGCCCATGTGCTGAGTCTCTGGAGTTGGGTGTTGAGAGAACTCATCGGTAGAGAGGAAGTCACCATCACACGAGAGCGTGTCGAATGCCTCCATCTTCATAAACTCGTTTTTGAACGAGTTCATGTTCATGAAATCAGATGTCTGCATTAGCATACCATTGAAGGTCTTGGTGTTGGGGAGAGGTGTGGAACGTGGAGGGCTGGGTGCAGTACTGGTCATCTCGGCTTGCTGGCGCATCTCTTGGAATACATCTTGGGCGTGAGGCTGACCTCGAGTTCGTGTGGGCTTGACAGTGACTTCCATACTGTCATCATAGCTCTCGGAGAACCTGGCCGGGCGACCTTCCTGCTTGGCAGCTCGGTTGTGAGGAGTGTCCACGGGTGTGGGTGGAAAATAAGCTGCGTAGGTTAAGATGACATACATGAAGTCGGTCGACAAGAGTGGACTTACGATTTCCGTTTTGACTGGGGGGCGTTGAAGGAACTTGAGCCTCTTCACCGTTCATGGTCTCAAAAATGGCAACACGGCCCATGATGCCGTCGCTGATTCGGCGAGCTGAGCGACGGATGGTAGCATTACCTGCATCTGGCATCCAAGCCTGGCTAGGGCTCTGAGGAATGCTGTCATATGAGGGCATGGGCTGGTTGTTTTCGGCGGTGAAGAGGTCAAAATCCTTGGCGCTTGACAAGTTGTTACCATAACTCCCTTGATTTCTCTGCATCATCATGTTCAGCTGGCCTCCATAGGTATCAAAGGGAGCGGTGCTCTGCTCGAAACATGACTGATCGAATCTTTGGCTGTGAGGGGTCTGGTTGGGGGAAATTATAAAATGCTCAGTATTGCTATGTCTCATGGCGAGATAGGGATTCTGACTGGGTTGCTGGCCCGGGCGTGCTTGTGTGCGTTGCTGCTGCGCTTCTCGCAGTACTGGATGCTGCGGTGTATTGGCTAATCCTGTGTTGTTAGTACTCATACTTACCATGGTGTCCTGCCTTGCTGTTGTCGGTGATGTCATTTGCTGGAAGCGTCGGGTGTCCAGGCTGAGACCGCGGCGATGGGCCGCGGCTTGTCGTCGGTTGGTGGTGGGCAGGTTCTGGACCTTCACTCCCTCAAAGGCAGAGGGTGTCGAAATCTGGCGGCGGTGTTGCCTCTGCCTCGAGTGAAGGCTTGTCGTTGGATCGGACAGCATATTAGTCGCAAGGGGAGTCCGGAATAAATTGTCGTAGGTCGATAATTGTCGTTGAATGGAACCTGTAGGTCCGAAACTGCGACGGTGGTAAGCATCTCATATGTATCCAGTTTCATATGATTGAGCATTATCTTACCTCACGCAGCGCAAGCACAGAGCGCCGGGCTAAAAGATTGTTTTGTTTCTGCTCAGTCGAGGTCGACTTGCAAGAATACGTGTATAAGTGATGTAAGCCTTATTTCAGGCCGAGTGGCAGCTTGTCAGGCGCTTCTTGGCGGAAGCTCTTTGTAACTCTGTAGCAGGATATGTGACAGAAGTAAAGTATTCTTTTCTTAAAAAGAGATCAGAGGTATGAGAAGGTAGAGGTCTCGATGGTGGATATAGAATACATGGCGGAGAGACCTTGCATTGCATCCGGCTGGGGGGGGGGTCTTGGTCGTTCCTGGTCTGTTGACTTGGTCGCCACGGCAACGTCCCTTGCCGTGGCGCAACTGCGCGTCGCACCACCAACGCACCACCGAGCGCCGAGGGAGGCAGCGTCAGACAAAGAGAAAGTAAAAAGTATGTTTGAGACGGCTCGGATTCTTAGTTTACTGATATTAACGGAGTCTAGCTCACATGGTCAGGGCAGCGGGTGCCATGAGGATGATGCTGCTATCCCAGTGTTTCTGACATGGTCTTGGTGAAGCGGTTCTACTACTTATCTGCTCGCATAGTGTGAAATACACATGTACAACGACGAACAATAACAAGAACCCTCTTTGTACTATCAATTGTTTTTCACGCCGTGTATTGGACGATCCTCTGCGCTCAAAGCAATATTTTCGTCCATTCTTTTGACGCCCAGCGCCCGAATCGGGGTGGATCTGCCACAGAACTGACAGCAAATGCATCCCTTGCCCAATTATCAAAGACACCTGGAATAATAAGACTCCACACAAGAACGGCGATGCAGCCGAGTGAGTTGGGAGCGATTGGACGATGGATTCGGAGGGGCACAAGTGGGCGCTTGCTAGATTGTTTACTTCCTTTTTGGGTTTGCGAGGCTGCGAAGCTACTGTCCAGACTCTGACGTAAATTATAAAGAAAGAGAAAATGCTCAGGTCAGTGATTTCATGAACTTTAAAAAGGACAGTCACCGTCATGTATTGCACAAAAGCATTGCCACTGCTTTGGCAGATGCCCGCGGGTGCTAACAAGTCCCCCAGCAAGTAAACAAAGCATGAGAAGGGTCCGCCAACACAACGTGTATACGTCATCACCACCGTAGAATGAAAGTCAAGGGCAAAGTGAGAGACATGCGACACGATTTAATCTATATTTTTTCTGTACTTTTCGAGGGGAGGTTTCGGAGATGAATACAAGGTGGACTTATCGTCTTTGATCGGTGGTCACCTCGTATGTATGTGGCCTTGCTCCGTGGCTGCTGACTCCAAACAAATAGCTTGATACGCCACGCATAAACCGGCATGTGCCACTGGAAGCTCCGGCCTCAAATTGCAGGAACGCCAAGCAGACAAATAGCGCTCGCTGGTATCATTACTCTTTACGATTAGAGTCAAAGAAAAATTCACCAACAAGACAAGTGCAAAAAGCATGGCATTAGTTCAGGGTATGGAGCCATGGGCGGGAAAGATGCGGGAAGCAGACGGCAAACTATCAGCTTTGACATTTGGGCATTCCTTGAAGGTGAAAGAATGATTGCAGACGCATTGGACTGGGGTCATTTGAGAACTTCCTGTGAAATTGCCTTTACTGTTCGGTTGAAAGAGTGGCTTGGCTGGGTATCACTGACATACGAATATTATTTGTTCACATTATAGCGTCACCACGAGCTGCTGGCACGAACTTATTGTGTTACCTCAACACCGGCTGTCACAAGTGCCAACTTTGCCCTGTATTCATGAGAAAGTCGTTTGAATATGAGAACTATCGTCTAGTGCAGTCCGTCGTCAAAGCCCGTCCAAGATCAACTAATGCCTGTACAGGGAGGCTGTCTGGCTTAGTTCACGGTAAACCTATTTGAACGAACCAGGTCTCGCAGCATAAACAGACATAATTCCGAGGGAAAAGGGACTAAAAACAATCATTGAGATAATTTACAAGTCATGAATGACACTCTCAGGCGCCGATAAATAAGTATCGTGTTGCCTGTATGATGACAGCGATTAAGCGGGGCGGAAAATTCTGGGTCCGGCTAGTGGTGAGCAGGACGACAATCCCAAATTTTGGCAGTCGGCAAAGCCGCCATGCGCAATTACTAGGAGGCAACCTCTCAGCACAGCCGTACGAAAATGATAATACGCAACGCTGCAGTGCGGCATGGTGAGTAGCCACGCTTTACGACCGGAACTTTATCATGTCGCCGTACTGACTCCTGTTGCTAGGCCGCCGCCAATTGGCCTCCCCTGTCACACGATCCGTCCTCCTCCTGCGCCATCTCACGACCACCTCTGCTCCGACCGCCACCACGCCGACCACGCAGGCCTGGCCCGAGGTGCAGACGGCGCAGGCCGCGGCGCCCAAGCTCTCATCGGCCCCGAAGAAGAAGCAGCGGCGCGACAATACCTCAATCAGCCTGAGCACCAACACGGGCCACGAGCACCACGGCGCGCAGTGGACGCAGGCGCACGAGGTCGGCGGGCGGCAGCTGACGCCCAAGAAGCAGTACGCCGAGTTTGAGCGAGTGCAGCAGGTGACTCGGTCGGTGGGCTCGCGCCTAGAGCGGCGGTACGTGCCGTCGGAGCTGATTGCGAACCCGCCGACGCCCGAGGATGTGTCGCTGGAGCTGCTCATGGCCTCACAGACACACATGGGCCACAACACGTCGCTGTGGAACCCGGCAAACGCGCGCTACATCTACGGCGCCCGCCAGGGCATCCACATCATCTCGCTCGAGGCCACGGCTGCGCATCTGCGCCGCGCCGCACGCGTCGTCGAGGACGTCTCGTACCGCGGCGGCCTGCTGCTGTTTGTGGGTAACCGCCCGGGACAGATGGAGATTGTGACGCGCGCGGCCGAGCTGGCACGCGCGTGCCACTTGTATACGAAATGGATCCCCGGAAGCATCACGAATCGTGACGTGCTCCTCAAGAATAGGGCTGTCAAGGTCGTCGACGGTAGCGACGGCGAGCTTGAGGGCTTTGATGCGTACAAGAGCTCTGCCCGCCCTCTGGTGCCGGACTTGGTTGTGTGCTTGAACCCCATGGAGAATTATACGCTACTCTACGAATGTGGTCTGGCGAATGTGCCCACCATCGGCATCATCGATACCAATGCCAACCCCACATGGGTATCTTATACAATTCCCGCCAACGACGACAGGTATGTCACTTGTGCTCCCAAGACAAGCAAAGAGAAATCCGACGCTAACAGCTTACCAGTCTACGGTCCGCTGCCGTTATTGGCGGTGTCCTGGGTCGTGCCGGTCAGCGCGGTCAGGAGCGTCGCCTCGCCGATGCCAAGAAGGGTAAGGTGACATGGCAGACACCCCCAGCCCTGGCGACCCAAATGAGAAAGGACATCAAGGTCGCCGTGAAGCAGCGCAAAGAGGTCATGGGCCGCATGCAGGCCAATCTTGTTGGCTTTACCGAGGACGAGCTTGAGATTCTGCGGACCGAGTACGGCGGCCCCGCCAAGTCGGTCAGCGAAGCGGAAATGGTCAACATGATGGCCGAAATGTCTGTCCAGAAGGATTCAGGGACGGAGACTCCTCCGGCGGATGCGACGTCCAAAGCCACTGAGATCGCCGCTAGCCTGGACGCGGCCGAGGGCCACGCTTCTACTCTTGAGGCGGAGATTGAAGAGATTCGCAAATAAACTGCAAAACCGAATTATACAGATAAAACAGCGACAGGGGAGGTGGGCCGTGGGAATAGCATCATTGTAAAATTAGAATATCCAGCATGTAAGCATGTATAGTTGAATGGATGTATACCTACTAAATATGAATTTGTCTCGCAGCTTGTATTTATTACTGGGTCTGTTAGTGCTTTGACTCGTTGATAGGTGCTGAGACTAATGTAGCTGAGGTCAGAGATAACCTGTCCCAGATCCACTAAGTTGACCTGTCCGAGCTGGGCTTTACCCGAGCTTTCGCCGGAGTGGGTTTGTACTGTGACATACTTTATAGTGTACTTCATACACTACACAAAGCGCTGGTTAAGATACGGGTTAAGTTAGGGTGTGCGAAGCACGCTGCGCGAAGCGCTAGTTAGGGATTCAGGTTGAGGTTAAGAATTAGGGTTATGGTTAGGAGGTAGGTTGTATTATATTTGTGTTGGTAAGTACTGGTATAAGGGCTGCTACGGAAAAAGCTCGGGTAAGCCTAGCTCGGACAGGTTAACTTGGTGGATCTGGGACAGGTTATGTGTGACCACAATGTAGCTAGCTCACGGACCGGATAAATAATATTCCTGTCCAAGGCCGCACAGAAAACGCCAGCACACCTGCGTAAAATCTGGTCCTGCGAAGTTCCCTTACCAACAAGGCCCGAAAGCAGCACATTTCAGAACACGGGCCGCAGCTCTCAAACCAGGCACGCGGACAGGGCTGCTCCAGGGTCCCTTTCATTAGTGCCGATGAAAAAGCAAGGTACACTGCAGGATTATTAGTAGTTCACTGTGACGCACTGGCAGCAGAGCCGCGCCGGATTGCAAGAGCCCGTTCGGTGGGGCATTTTCCTACAGTGAACTGCGTCTTAGACGGCAGCATACATAGCCCTCGCCGTCAGGCGCTCAGCCCGGTGTAAGTCACGGATACGGCAAGATCTTGCGAGGCCGGAAATTTTATTAACAAACACAATAGACTAAGCAAGTGTTGTACTGCCTGGTCATATACAGCACGCGCTGTAGAAAAAAAAAAGTCGCGGCTTCTGGCTCATGCCGCAGTCATGCCTGCCGCCGTCGACGACCCGGCCAGCCCCACCATCTACCGCGTCTCAGGCCAAGCTCCGTTCCCGGACCCGGGAGCGCCGCTGCCGGACAGCATCGTCCCGCGCAAGGTGACGCTCCGCGACCGCCAAACCGTCGCCACGATCCTGCCCATCGTGTCCGCGCAGCACCAGGTGCCCGCGTCGCTCATCACCTATCTCTGCGGGCAAATCAACCGCGAAATCGAAGGCGGCGACACGTACCCGATGATGGAGCCCTTTACGCCCGCGGGCTTCGCCGCGTACTGGTTCCAGAACTTTGGCGCCGTCATGCTCCTCGGCGACTTTGCCAGCGCCGACGCCATCCCCGACAGCCGCGACTGGGCGCGCGACTGCCTCGGCAGCTTCTACATCAAGCCCAACTACCCAGGCCGCAGCTCTCACGTGTGCAACGGCGGGCTGCTCGTCACTGACGCGTCGCGTAACCGCGGCGTGGGCCGGCTGATGGGCGAGTCGTACATTGACTGGGCGCCGCGGCTCGGGTACACGTACAGCGTCTTCAACCTCGTCTACGAGACCAACGTCGCGTCGTGCCGCATCTGGGACGCGCTCGGCTTCAAGCGCATCGGCCGCGTCAAAGGCTGCGGCAACCTCCGCAGCCACCCGGACCGCCTCGTCGACGCCATCATCTACGGGCGGGATCTGCCCCTGCCGCGGGACCCAGGCGGCGACGGCAGCGGTGATGGCGGCGACGACGGCGCGGGCGGCAGCAGCGTGCTCGTCGAGGAACGCTTCGACAAGATCCGCTACTACCTCAAGGTCGGGCGGTACCCGGACGGCGCGGATCGCGCGGAGAAGAGCCGGCTGCGGTCGGCGGCGACGCACTATAAGCTGCTCGAGGACGGCGAGACGCTCATGCTCAAGGATAAACTGGTCGTGTCGGACCCGGCGAGGCAGTACGAGATTGCGCGCGAGACGCACAGCCTGCACCACGGCGGCATCAACAAGACGACGGCCATCATTGCGGAAAAGTACCACTGGAGCAGGATCAAGGAGACGGTCAGCGACGTGATCCGCCTCTGCAAGGAGTGCAAGGAGCTCGCCAAGGCGCCGAGCACCAACGGAAACGGCAACGGCGTCGTCATCGCGGCGGCGACGACTACGGCAACGACGGCAGGGCAACACCCGGTCGCGTCGCGCGCCACGGCATCCAAGCCGACGACGCCGGTCGCCGGCGTCAAGCGCTCCCGCTCACCATCACCCGCCGCTCACCGCGACGCAGGCCCGCCGCGCTCCTCGCCGCCAAGAAGCGTGCCGGAGCCGCCGCCCCGTCGCCACGCGCCTTGCCTCGCCACGACCGTCGTCGACAACGACCGCGTGCTCGGCCTGCGCACGCACCTCACCAGCAGCACGCTCCTGTCCAGCACGCTGCCCTCTGCCGTCAACTCGCTTCTCCACTCGCCCGGCCCGTACGCGAACCCCAGCGACATTTCCGTTGTGCGACCCTCGCAGACGACGCTGCACCACCACCACAGCGGCGGCGGCGGCGGCGCCGACGGGTTCTTGCAAACTCACCACGGCGGCGTCAATGGCCAGCCGTCCGATGACGACGTCTACCAGCCGATTGATCCGCAAATCATGAACCACGACGTCGACGATGAGGATGACCAAGGGATCCACGCGTTTGACGGGTACCACCCGCACGCGGATTTTCAGGCGCTGCTGCACGCGACGGAAGATGACGCCGGCGGCGCCGAGAGCGATGAGCGCAGGGCGGCGGTTGACCGGGACCTGGAGATGCTCATTGAGCACGACGAGGATGACGGGGCGGCAGCGGCGGCGGCGGCGGCGGTGGTGCTGGGCAAGACGGCCAAAGTCAATGGTAATGGTGGTGGCGCAGGCGGCGGCGGCGGCTCGGATGAGAGTGCTGGCGGGCAGGCAGATGCGGACATGGACGACTTGGATGATTCGATATTGCGGGACACACAGGGGTGGACTTGAGGCGGGTGGTCTAAAGGCGGTAGGCTCATTTGCAGTTTTTCATATGATACCCTCTAGAGTCGCTACACAGTACGTAGATAAATGTGTTGTACAATTCCTAGCACGAGACTGCGTTTGTATACTTTTGACATGTCCCTCATGGAGACGAGTTTTCCATAAAATCTATCGAGCTTCTTTATACTAGGTATCTCACAGATCCAGATGTCTCACAATGCTTTTATGAACCTCGTTTTCACGTGCCCGTCCTCTCATTTCCATTTCTTTTCTTCTTTCACTTTCTTTTACCTGCGAGGCATGCCACGTCCGCGTCCTCTCACAGCACGCTGCGCCGCGCCAGGAGGCAGCGCGCCGGGGGCCTGCGGCGCAGCGCTCTCCTCATTTCTGATGGTCTCGTCGACGCCGAGAATCAAGCAGCTGGCCTCGGTCGCGGCCTGGATAGCGTTGATCTTGACCAGAGCGGGCTCCCAGACGAAACGCTTAATCATATCAGCTGTGCCTTCATTCTGGAAGTCGACACCGGCCCAGGTTGCGCCCTTGCGGTGCTCCACGCGTAGCTTGTTGAGGATGTCGGTGGCGTCGAAGCCGGCATTGTCGCACAGTTGGCGGGGAATCACCTCGAGAGCCTTGGCAAAGGCCTTAATGATGGCTTGCTCCTTGTGCTGAATGTTCTTGTCGGCGTACTGATGCAGGTAGGCAGAGACTTCCATCTCGGCGGCGCCACCACCACCAACAACCATGCGATTCTTGATGGCTCGCTTAACAATCATGATGGCGTCGTGCAGCGAACGCTCAACCTCGGCGATAAACTGCTCCGCACCACCACGCAACACCAGCGTGCAAGTCTTGGCCTCGGGGCAATCCTCGAAAAAGTTGAATCGCTCGCCACCAATCTGGCGCTCCTCGAAGATGCCACAGGTACCGAGGTGCTCAGGCAGGATGTCAGAGCAGGTGGACTGGACAACGGCACCGGTGGCCTGGACGACGCGTTCCATGTCCTCCGAAGCGACGCGACCAGCGCAGAAGATGTCGCGGTCGGCAAAATACTGGGTACCGAGATCGCCGATGGGAAGCTTGGAGAGGACAACCTTGGCGCCGGTGGCGGAGATGGCCTCGAGCTTCTTGTAAATGATTTGCCATTCGGCATCAACAATGGCCTGATAGTCGGAGACCTGCTCGACACGGACCTCGGCATTGTCTTTTTCGGCCTTGAGCTCGAGCTCGACGTTGAGGCAGACAATCTTGGGCTTCTTAAAAGCCTTGGGCTGCTGCTCAAAACCGGCGTACGAGAAGGTCTTCTTGAAGGCGACACCGTTGACGAAACGGGATTCGGTGAGGGAGCCGCCGGGAATCTTCTTGATGCCAATCAATTTGTGGTTGAGATCGTCTTGGTCGAGTGAGAGAACAGCGTCGACAACCACTTGAACACGTTAGCAGATTGGCAGACGGGCGCGAATGTGCGGGAGCCTACTCTTTGTGAAGAATTCAGTGTTACGCTTGATGAGCTTGCTGGTCATGGCGGTGGCAGCCAGCTTGTGGAGGGTATCGCGCTGGTTGGCATCGTCGGTGGGGATGGCAATCTCCTTGATCTTGTTGACGGCCAGCTTGGAGGCTCTCCGCAGACCCTTGATGATAATTTGTGAGCTGACACCCTGTTCCACGTGCTCCTTGACTTCTTTGAGAATTTCGCCTGCAAAGACGACGACCGAGGTGGTGCCGTCGCCAACTTCGGCGTCTTGCGATCGTGCAATGTCGACCAGGATGCGGGCGGCGGGGTGAACAATGTCAAGCAGCTTTTAAAGAGTTAGAAATACAATGCTAAGCGATGATGCCGCGTTTGAAATAGCCGAGTTCTCCACCGACCTTCATGACGGTAGCACCGTCATTGGTAATAGTCTGTCTGCCATTTTCGTCGACCATGAGCAGATCGCCACCGTAGGGACCGAGAGTCGACTTTATCGTGGCTTGAACGGCGAGACAGGCATTGATGTTGGAGACAATCTGGCCCTTGCCCTGGGAGCTATCGGTCCCTGGGGAGCAGAATCACGAGTTAGCCAAAAGACGGTTGCGCGAATCACAGACACATGGCGATATCATCGTGGGCGGCGCTGCCTGATGGTGTGCCGTTTTGTGTGTGGAAGCGGGCGGTGGGGTAGCGACTCACCCTCCTTGAGGACGATAATGGTGGGAGTCTGGCCTCCGAAAGACATTATGGCGGTGTTGTGAAAGAGACGCCGTGTCCTAGATACCGGCAATGAACGTGCTGGTGCGGTTTTCTCAAGGAGCCAGGAGAGGCGGTTGTCGGAGGGTCGTCACCGCGGGGCCTATCGAAGCTCTCTGGAGCTCCAAAAAATTGTTGCCGCCTTTTCGCATCGCCGTGCACGGACCATGGGTGCTTCTGGTAATCCAGGGGCAGCCTAGTGAAATGATATTCGTCGTCTTCAACGACGGCAGAAAATATGAATAAATTTTCACCAGTGAATGGATTTTGAAGACATGTCTATTTCATTTACGGTCGAAAATTCATCTTAAATGATGAAATCTGACTGGTCTTTGAATTCCAATCTCGCCATTGCAGTAACGACGACACCCGCGTATAATATGAGAGTAGGTGCAAATCTTGATATCCCCAAGCACATTCATTGTGATGCAAAAAAGGGTTGATATAATTACACCATCTAAACGACAAGTCTTCTTGATGGCATCTAGAAATTCTGCTAACATGCCACTCCCTTTTCCAACACTCACTCCGAAACGCAGGGACAAGATAATGTATAGTCACAAAACAAGGCTCATTCATATTACATAGTAAAAATTCTACCCGCGACAAAACACAAGACGTCTTGTACAATATGCTGCTCCCATAAATTTACACATCTTAGCGGCTGGTGGCGCGAGCAATGGTAAAGACACCGACAATCACAACGGCCAACGTCACAATAGCACCGGGAAGCAGCAAGTCATTGGGGACACCGGCGATAATCTGC
Organism: Beauveria asiatica; assembly: GCA_038367545.1. Taxonomy (NCBI): domain Eukaryota; kingdom Fungi; phylum Ascomycota; class Sordariomycetes; order Hypocreales; family Cordycipitaceae; genus Beauveria; species Beauveria asiatica. Next base: position 25,124 of record JAAHCF010000022.1, on the reverse strand, counting down.
TCCTGCACCGGAGCCGTCGCGTTGCGATTCCGGCGCGATCTGCGCACAGGCGCGGGCCCGTCCTCATCGTCCTCGTCGTCTTCGTCCTCATCTTCATCATCGTACGCCCGGCGTCTTTCGCGAACCACCGGAGCAGTCGATGTGGGAGGGGTGGCAATCACCGGCGTCTCTACAGGCGCGATCGGGGCAACAGGCGGCTTCTCTGGGTCGTGAACGAAAAGCTCCACCTTGTCGCGGCGACCCTGGCGAGCCAGCAGGATAGCCTCGAGCAGATCATTATCTGTCGTGATGGAGACGGTGTCGCCCTCGTCATCCATATAGCTTACAGCAAAGCCAGTGTTACCCAGCTTGCCATCCTCGGCGGTCGGCACACCACCAATGGACTCCACCTCGTTGCCGAGCTTAGACGCAACGGCAGCGACAAAGGCCTCAATACCTTGCGAGGCCACCACCTGTAAACGATGGACGCGATTCGAAGGTGCCTTGAACTTGAAAGGGAAAGGTACATCGGCCGGGGGGATTTCGACATCGTGGTGAGACCCAACGTGAGACGCAGAATCACCCGGAGCAACGCTATCCCCCAAGCGATCACGGGCGACATCGGGGGTCATCATACGCGATCCAAGGTTTGTGTGGTGTTGGCTGCCGTCACCAGAAACCATGGACTCAGTCTCATTATCAATAGAAAGCCAGAACTTGCTCCAAGCAGGACCCTCGCCGTCACCAGTGGACATGGAGTTGATCTGCTCCAGTGTGGCGTAGGTCAGCTTGAGAACGTCGACCATGCCGACAATCTCGCCGCCATCATTCATAACGGGAAGGTTGAGGTAGTGGCCATCGTGCATCTTACGAAGAGCAGCCTGGATGGTCATGTCCATGGGCGCAAAATCAGGATGGGGAGTCATGACACGCACGACACTGCAATTGGCGGGGTCCAGCCCGGGAGCAATGACACGCAGAACAACGTCCTTGCTTGTAAAGATGCCGGTGATGGCACCCTGGTCCTGAACAAGGACAGCGGTTGTGTGATTCTCCTTCATGAGCGCAGCAGCCTCCTTGACAGACGTCCGTACGCTGACTGTTGTGGGGGGAATGCCGTTGAGGACAGTCTCCAGTGTTGGGCCCGACATCTTGCTGCGCAGAGCCTCAACGTACTGGATAATCTGCTGGGGCTGGTTAGTACCCAGTTCAGAGTGAACTCCCTCCAGAGCATCATAAAGCTTCCTGGACGACGAGTAGGCGCGTTCAAGCTTCTCCATGGCATCGTAGAAGCATTTTGTGATATCGAGGACGCCAGAAATATCCTGGTTCTCGTCCATAACAGGTAAGTGGCGGAAGCCCTTGCGGACCATGAGGTCGAGAGCATCGGTGGCGCTTGTGTCGGTCCGGGCGCAGAGAGGGTTCTTGGTCATAATTTCGGCAATTGTGACGTTGCTCGACTTTTGACCGGCCCCGACGACGCGGAAGGCCAGATCCTTGGCGGTGAAGATGCCGGCAATGCGGTCGTCATCATCGGTCACCAAAACGCAATCCTCCCGCTTGGCGGCCATGAGCTGGGCAGCCTCGGAAACAGTCGTGTTAGGCTTGATTTGAAGTGCCTGGCTGGGTTTGAGGGCCATGACAGTGCCCGGAGGTGCCTTGCGGGAGTGTCGAGCGCGATTCGTCAGGTGCTTCTTCTTGGAGAGGTCATTTTCCATTTTTCGCCGGATCGCCTGCCGATGGGTATTGAGATTAGTATTTCTTTTCTCGCATTGCCTGCAATATGCAACGTTTACAACGACTCAGTTGCAGGCATTGGAGCCTCGACGCCATGCAGCCCTCGGGAAGAGTCCTGTCAAGCTACGCACCTCATCACGCTTGCTCTGCTTCTGGCGACTAGCACTGACGGACGAGCCAGCCTCGGAGGGCTGCGACTCGCCGGCCGGTCGTGGAATACCAGATGCTGCAGGACTGTTGGCAAAGGGAATGTTGCCCCTGCCTTGATTGCGGTTGGGCGTCCCTCTCATTGTGTTGCCAGACATGGTGGGCAAAAGGAGAGCTTTGTGCGGGATGGCAGTATTATAAACACACAAAGGGAGGGAACTCGCGCTTCGCTGGCGGGGTGAACCGATGGTCTGGCGGGAATGATTTGCCTTTGCGGTGCTCGAAGACGAAGGTTTCAGAAACCTGCACAGACGCGCCGTTTGAGGGGTGGAAAAGACAAGAGCGCTCCAAAAGTTTATTTAATAATTAGGGCGGTGGGCCAGCTTGGAGATGAGGTTGAGGAGATTGTTCCTGTCCAAGCCCGCGGTTGTTTACAATGGTAGTAAAAGGGCAGGCGCGCCCACCTGCGGACTAACAATGGGCACTTTCGGGACGTTTACGACAGACACTCTTCAGTGCCTTGCAGCGGTCACAAGCCCCAACAGCCCGCTGGAGTGCGGATCCTCCAGCGCGCCCCGGCGGCCAATCTCCCCGACAACGTGCACTTCGCGCTAGTCCTCTCTGGGCCCAAAGAAAACAGGCAGTCGGCTATCAAGTTTAGAAACAACTATTTATGCGAGACGCAGACAAAGACACTGTTGTTGAATATAACTTGATAATCAAGCTTGAGTAGCCCTCTGGTTGCCGACTGCAACCGGGAGCCTGTTTCTCTGTATCTGAGAGTTCGTGGTGACGCGAGTAGCCCGGTTGACAGAACGGACCGAGGTCCTCGAAAAGTTGACGGACATATTCGAGTCCCTTTCGAAAGCGCTCGATATTCCCTGCTAGTACGGAGTATGAATTACGGATATAAGCCTTTCATTAAACTATGGCCCGTACTCTGTAAGCCTAGGTATCTAGATTCCCATACTAAAACCAGTCAATTCGGGACATCGATTTCATCATCAAATTCGGGTTTCGCATGTGGAACTTGAGTGCTCGTATTGGTTACTAGAGCCAGTTGCATCCTGTGCTCTACCGAGTCCACCAACGCTTGCATTATCATCAATTTTCACTCGCCCTGGGACTAGCCATTTGCTCGAATCAAGCCCACTCTACATAAACGTTAAGGTGCTCCCCAGACTGGTTGAACCTACAGACGTAGAATGCCCCCTCCTGCTTACAGTGCTATACCGGAAATCAAGACCGAGTGTCTTGAAGGATAGTTGGACACGGCCGAATATGTCCTCAGGCATGTCAAGCTCCCTGGCACTGATGATGAAGAGCCCGTCGGGTAGAAGAGCTTTATCGAGTTGGAGCCGTGGGTTGTGCTTGGCATAAATGATACGCAACCGGGAGCAGTGTTGTGTGGCGTACTCGCCAAGATCACAAAGCCACTTCTCATCGAATGTAGTCAGACTGTTAATATAGAGGTCTGGTTTAGTTTCTCCAACAAGAAGCCAATTCAGTCGTCGCATTCGTGGCGCGAGGAGCCTGCGTCCCACATCCTCGGAAAACTCGACGCGGGTGTCAGCAATCAGCGGCCAATAAACCAGAGTGAGCTCCTCGAGGGTGGTAAGTGAAGAGAAATCGATTTGATCTGGCGCAATGCGGATGTCCAAGTAAAGCACGACAAGAGTGTTATTGTAGGGTGAGAGAAGATTTTGCAAGTCAATCCTAAAGGAATGATGGTTCCGCGCTCTCAGACTCAGCTCTTTGAGTGATTTAGACCACTTGAGTAAAGATTTCATCGTCGCTTCAGGGTTGTTGAGGATGTCATGTAGTTGCAATTTCCGGAGTGAGGCTGTGTCATTGTTCTGTCGGTTGTCAATGAATAGCGTTTTAGCAGGGCTCAAGGTGCATTACCTGCAGTGAGATACACGAAGGGATTGACTCATCGCGGCAGACCATTCCACCAAGGAGCAATTCTTGTATCTTTGACGGATATTCTGTCAGAGCTCTAATTATGTTGCTTGGCGAGGTGTTTTTATAGGTGTCACGCACAGAAAGATGGTGAAGTGAGTTGGAATTGGCCAGTGCCAGCTTGATGAAAGCTAAGATCGTTTCGCGATGTAGAATAAAACTGCCGGACACAATGAGATGATTCAGATGAGTAGCCGAACCTAATACCTCCAGAATCTTTTTGTTAAGTCTTGCGTCGTTGAAAGAGCGCGGAGCCAATATCAACCTGAATTTTCGAATGTAGCGTCGCAAATAGGTCTTTTTCTTCAATGTTTGACTTATAGCCTCCAGTCCAGTCCAGTGGTTATCCCATGATTGTCGATATATGACATCGATGCACTTGTACAGGAGAGGTGTAGCGAGTGCGTTGAAGCGACGGTTCACCAAGGCTAGATCATGCAAGTCTTTCTTGGCCTTTCTTAGCTTCCTAAGATCTAGCTCCGTAGGATCTAGCCCCGTAAGAACTTGGGAATCAATCTCAGGTTTCTCAACAAGATCAAGTACTAGGGTAAAGATTTCGTTCGGCAATAAATTGAAGTAGTCTCGTGCATCAGAGTCAGCAACTTGGCTCTGCGTCACCACATCATCGCCGCGAGGGGTAGACATCGTTGCTCGAGAAGGCGGAGGACGAAAAGTTGAAAAAATCTTCAGAATGATGTAGGAAAGAGGCTGCGTAAGTAGCTGCGGTAGAGCTTTCCCTCTGTTTGTCATGCGCGTTTGCTTCACTCGTGGTGCCGGCCGACGGCTAGTTCCCTCATGGGGTCCGCTGCACGCGGTATTGAGTGAGCAAAACAGTTCTCTGCTAGGTAAGTCTCGATTATTGAGGAGAATTAATAATTATACAAGGCTTCAATACGTGGAAGACAATTATATCGTTGTTGATTCTCTGTTGCATGTGGCGACTTGATGCGATTGTTGTTGCCCATCTGGCGCCAAGCGATTCTGCTTCACACCAGCTCGTTTGTCCAGTTCCGTCTGCAGTCACTGACTTGCCGGACGCTCTGATTCTTAGAATGGTCTAACATTCCCGTACGAAATTCTTTCGTCACACGACCGGCACAAACTTCACTCAGTGGCAGTGACCACCGGAGTCAGACCAAACACCGGCATGGGCACCAACGGCCCTAGGGGCATCCAGGAAACTCGCGCGTCTTGCTTTTTACAGATGATGCAGCCAGCACGTTTGTAGCTCCCCGTGTATCGTGATTCAGGTTGACGTCGATTGCCTGACCTAAGAAAGTTGCAGCAACGCCTCGGCGTCCTGCTTCTCAAGCAGTGGCTCACGATCATACCCATCTGGTTCGACAATATTCCAGAGCATAGATATGTCATTTTTGATGGGATAGTGCTCTGCAATCATGGTTGAATAGTCAAGTGGAAGATGCAAAGACGATCCTGTTCAACGACGATGGTGTTGCGTGGGGTAAGGCCTTGGTGCATGATGCCATAGAAATAAGTGAAATCATCAACCACGGTGAGAATATGGCGAAGTCAAACGAGAGAGCCGTGGCGTCGCTGTTAAGGAGTGTGAAATCGGCTCGTGAATCCCACAATGCCACCTTAGCATAACCTAGGACCACGGCGCGAAACGGCACAATTTGTGAATGATCCTGCGGTAAAGGCTCCGGCACTAGAGCTCATACCATCGCGGGACATTTCGTTGGGAATGAACGAGTATCAAAAGGCGGCCTTCCTGATTGTGAAACTATCCACAACTGTCACGCCTTAACACGGGCACTAAGTCCACCTGTGAGCCTAATCAATCGAGGTCAGCCAGGGCTTCGACGTTAATCATTTTTAGAGCAAACGGTAGCTCAGTGCTAAAGGCGGATGACAGTTCACGCACATTGCCACGCCAAGTTTTCTGTTTGTGGTTGTCAAGATTGGTTCATCCGAGTCTGGAAAGCGAACTTCTCAGTCGTCTGGCGCAAAATTATCGACATGCTTACGGAGATTCGCCAAGGAAGCTTTTTCCGTTCCTACAGACTCTTCAATGACACTGCCAGGCGCGTAGCCAACGACCGCGTTTCTTCGTTGGTCAAAGTCAGTAATGCATCAAGTACAAGGCCCTCTCTCTAACGAGTTCCCGGCCCAAAGACATTCTTCAGAACTAATCATGACAAGGTCAGCATCGACATTGACTTGGGAAATTGAAAGGGTGCGAGACTGTGAGCGCTGATAAATCCGGTAGAGGTGCCATTTGGACGCGGTCTGCCTTCCACCCATGGCAAGTAGCTCACACTCGTGTCGCTTACCTCTTAGTAACTAATTGCGCTCTCTCCAACATCGAAATACAGCTGGGCGAATGGTTTAGTGGTATAATACTCCCTTAGCATCTGCTGTACAGCGGGTACAACGATTGGGAGTGGTCCGGGGTTCGATTCCCCGTTTGTCCACACTTGATTTCTCTTTTTGCTGCTTTCCAGCAGCCAAATCGCGTTGGCTGCAAGCATCTCACTTTACTTTTTTTTTTTTTTTTCCTGAGTACTATCGCGAGCTCTTTTGATGGTTTGTTTTCGAGATTTACATAGGCCGTCTGTCAATAATTGCTCCGACCAGTAGAAAGCCCACGCCAGTCTTACACCGGTCAACATATGAACAAATTAACAAAGAGTAGTCCTTTTCTCATATATATATAGCATACTGTAGCAAGTATCAAAAGAAAAAATCACAATGCAAGCGTCTATTGGACGTAGTTCATTCCGCACCCCTTCACCTAAGATGACTGAACCTGGGTATCGCATGAGTAGCGCTGAAAATATATACTTGTTTTCTTTTTCTTTTTTTTTTTCGAAAATTCCTCGTTCAAGGCAATTAAACCTTTACTTTTTGAAAGCCAGCCTGGGTATAACGCGACGCAAAAAAGAAAACGAAACTGAGGGCCATGGAGACGCCGCAAAACAGCTGCAGGCCAATGTAGTCTCCGTGCTGGCGCAACACAATGGCACCGCCAATGGGGCTGCCGGTCAGGCCCCCAAATGCCATCACGGCGAAAGCAGTGCCGACGCGCGTACCAATGTAGCGAATGTCGGAGACTTGCGCAATCAGCGGAGGGGCGAGGGAGACGAAACCGCCCGAGGAGAAGCCAAAGAGGGCAGCAAACACGACGATGCCCGCCGTGGAGGTGATGGGAATCCAGATGGCCAGAACAAATACGGCAGACGAGAAGGCGATGCAAAGCATCACGTTGAAGCGGCCAATCTTGTCGGCGCCGATACCGGGTAGAACACGACCGAAGATGCTGATGGCATTGAGAATGGGTAGCAGGTAGGGGACCAGTTTCTGCGACATGCCGGCAGCCTGCGCCTGGAGCAGGATGTAGTTAAAGGGAAGAAACATGCCCCACATGAAGAAGAAGGAGCCGACAATGGTTAGCACCATCTTGGTGTCCTTGAAAGTGTCGAAGTACTCTTGCAGGACAAAGGGCCGCGGCTTGGGCGAGAGCCGCGACTTGACAGTGAGATTGACGATGAGGAGGAGGATGAGAAACAAGAAGGCGACGGCACGAATGGTCCATGGGAAGCCGATGCGCGGGATGAGGTGGTCCATCATGATGGGCAGGACGACGCCGGCCAGCGACGAGCCCGAGGCCATAATGCCGAACGCAGTGGCGCGGTTCCTATAAAACCAGGTGACGAGGCTGGACATGGAGGAGTGGAAGATGGCGCTAGAGCCCATGGAGGCGAGAATGGACTGCGCGAGGAAGACTTGGTAGTATTCCGTGGCGAGCGAGGTCATCATGAGCCCAAAGATGTAGACGACGGTACCAATTCGCAGGATCCATTTCGGGCCAAAGTTGTCGTAGAGACGGCCGATGACGATGCCGAGGAAATTCATCATGAAGACCTGCGTCGAGGTAATCCAACTGACGGTGGAGGAGCTGTAGTTGCTGAGGGTATGGGAGACATAGTACTGCTGGAAGACGCCGACGCAGTTGATGAGGCCAAATGTGCAGAAGAGGGCGCACCAGCCGCCAAACACGACGAGCCAGGCGTCGCGGCCGCCGTCGGGAAAGTCTTGGGGAAAAGGGCCGCTGGCGGGCGCGACGCCTGGTGACGGTGCGCGCTCGAGGTCGTGGGCAGCCTTTTCGGAGGCATAGGCGGCGGCGTTACTCTCAACGTTCGGCTCATCGTAGGCCGTGGCTGAGGACAGGGAGCCCGACTTGGACCGGCCCATTGAAGCAAGGTGTCACCGTGTCAGATATCCGAGACAGTATGCCGGGAGCCGACCAGGTACCAGTGTAGAGCGGACCGAAATAGGGCTCAGAGCTCCCGTTGAGAGGGAGAGAAATAAATAGAGAGATGAAGCGAAATAAATAGAGAGATGAAGCGAAGTAAATAGAGAGTTGAAGCGAATAATTACGAATGATGCGTGTTGGTCTGATTTACCTGATCTGGAGCGGGTTTCCGAGAGCAGTCAGCATGTTAGAGCGTATAAGCTGTCGTCGTGTTGCGTCATATCATGACCGCCGGCGGAGAAAGAAAGCTTCACTAAATCGAGTGTCAACGCCGTCGACTTTGGGAAGAGAAATCGAGATAAAAGAACTCCAGGCAGCGCGAGATGGCAATTATAAGAAGATTGGCATGGAGCTAACGGCCCATGCTAACAGGTCCGTCGCAAGTAGACGGCTCGCGTCCAGGCCCAAGGCCGAGCAAGTGGGGGGATAGGCAAGGCAAACAACAACCAGCAGAGAGAGGAAGAGGCTGACGGGCTGATGTAGCTGACTGTACTAACCATGTCTGTCGAAGCACATGGGTGATGTAGGGACGATCCGTCAACTCGATTGTAGATGGAGAAGGGTGAGCGCGTCCTACAGCCATGACGAATGAAGCTTGTGTATTGAGAGGGAGAGGGTGACGCAGAGGTCCGCGGGCCAATGAGCCGAAATCGTGATGGTCTTATGAGGGTCGGTTCCATAGCAGAAGCTCGTTTATTTCGCTGTCTGGGTGCTTGATTTCTGATGGATGTGGCTTGCAGGTGGGATACAAGACGATTGCAAACGGCCCCATGCGGATGATTTATATTTAAAGTATTTAGCCCACCGGCCATACCCGCCTCGACCAAAGCCGCCCCCCCCCCCCCCCCCCCCCCCCCCCCCCCCCCCCCCCCCCACCCCCCCCCCCCCCTTCCCCGCCAACAAATCTCCGCCGATCAGGCCCTCTTGGCATCCAACGGCTGACGCTTGACGGCCCTATGCGTCGTTGAACATCTGGTATTCTCTGCAGATTTCGACGACTGCAGCCAGCTACGGCCCAGCCGATGGCACGCGCTCCCGAGACAGGCGGCCTGTCCTCGACTGATGCCAGAAATGCTAAGAAAAAAAAAAAGGCGTCCACGTAGGAATACCCTGCCACTATCCGTACTTGTGTCAAACAATCTGATTGCTGGTGCTGGAGATGCACGCGCCCGCTACTACTAACGTTGTGGTTTGCTACACTATCAATAGAGATTTGGGCATCTGCGTCTACCCGTATTTTTCGTTGGACTTTGTCCAAATTTGCGTCAGCATCCTGGACCAGGGAGAGCCCCCCCCCCCCCCCCACTCCAATTAGATAACTCTCAAGAGATCGGGCCTCCGTGGCCGCGAGCTCCGACTCTGCACATCAAGACGGGCCGCGATGCATAGTCGTGCCGCCTTTTTCTCGCCTCTGGATTTCTGCTGATACATTTTTCCCGTGTTGGTTATCAAAGTAGTCTCCTGTTTTTCGACGCGGCCCCAGTGTGGCACATTCGGCGTGGGAGACTCCACGCACGTCTGATCAAGTTTGCGCTTCGGCGTCAACAGCCTTACGACCGTAGCACGGCGATGCTAGACTACCTATCGACTGGCATGAAAGTCCAGTCAGATACTGACCGACCAAATCCCTTGGAGTTTGCTACAGCCAAATCTAGTTTAAGCGTGCACTCTCAGCTATGCAAAAATTGTCCATATTCACGTGGCTGCCTAGGTCTTCCACCAGATACGCTGCGGAGGGAGGGATGGGCGAGATCCGACATCATGCACAGTGGGTTGACAAAAGTTCTGTACAGTTAGTCCTAGTACTACCTAAACACATACACTTTAACTATTAAGAAAATAATAAGTATAAATAATAAAATTATTTTTAAAATTAAATTAAATTAGCTTTTACTTTATTTATTTTGAATTTTTTTTTAGAAAAATAATACTTTTTTTTTTTAAATATTAAAGTTTAAAAAATATTTTTATAATATACTTTACTAATAAAATAATCTTTAATTAAAGTTTTTAAATTTTATTATTTTTTACTTAATAAATAAAATATTTAAAAATATATAAAAAATATCTAATTTTAGCAAGTATCTAGATATTTATATAATATTTTTTTATAATTTTAAGAGGTTTTTATTTATAAATATAATATATTAAAACTTATAAAATACTATATATTAGTGTGACTAAGTGAAACTTGATCTCCCCACTATAACTAGTTAAATAGTTACCAGGTGCAGAAATAATACTATAACTCTGAGCAAGTAGTGTCTAACCATATTAATCTCGAGACTGATTACGTTTTGGTCAATCTGACCTAGGCTTGATATTCCTTATGAGTGTTAACAATATCAGTTCAAAAACCTGGCGCACAAACTCTACTCGCCATCCATCGTCGCGGCCGTAGCGTTCATGTGTTTGTATCTTATAATGGAACTGCTGTGTGACCAGAAATAACGACTTGCCAATCCGGTACTCGGTCAGTGCGGTTTACTGCGTGCCGGATGCTTCCAGCACGCATGCCAATCCGCGCTCGTGAACCGTGGATAAATGCGCTCCAGGTGAGCCCTGCCAGTCGTCGTGCATCTCCTTCGAGGTACTCCGTAAGTGCTTTGTTGAATTCGTCGATACAAGCTCGCCAAAGGGTGTTGATGGTTTCCGCGCTGCTGGTGTCACTGGTGGCAGCGTCCGTTGTCAGCTTGATGAGGCTGTCGCCGCGGGGCCACATGTTGACAAATTCTTCAGTCAGAGTAGCAATACTGGAGATTACATGTTCAGCACTGCTTGAGCGGAACGGTTCAACGCTCAGCCCGGGGATACATTTCTCCAAGACGTCCACTGCGTCTTGCCATGCATTGGTGCATCTGGCTTCAAGCTGAGCCCCACGAGCGTTGAGGAGATCGCGGAACATTCCAAATGCATATGAACGTGGGACCCCCGCGGCCGCGACCAATGCGGCCAGGCGAATGCCTGCAGATGCCCCGGTAGCAACAAGGATATGCACACTTAACAGAACTAGACATTCCGCAACACACTCGTGGCATCCGCCTTTCGGCATAGCGGCGCTGAGGGCATAAATGCTGTTGAGGCATACTCCTTTCGACACGTCGTATCGCTCATCCAGCAGATCGTGTGAGATTTGCGCCGCCATTTGAGCTAGTTCGAAGTGATGCGGTGACACTGCCATGTCACCCATGGAAACAGCCATTTCGACAATTGGCTGTATCGCCAACATAACCGAGCGTAGCAATACGGAGCTATACCATTCAGGAATAGTGGTTGGCCGGTAGTTCATTTGACCGTGATACAACTGTAGTTCCCTCATAAGCTCGTTGCACATTGCAGCGCCAATGACTGCGTCGAGGGAATTCCAACCCCCCTTGCTACGCCATTGCCGAAGGGTATCGACCATCTCCCGTAGTAGCGGACTACCGTTTTCGTTGAGGATCGTGTGTTTGCTGTGGTCATCCGTGAGAGCCGTCAAGCGCAACACGATTGTCAGAGCAATGCAACACGGCTCAGCCGTCATTGGTAGCATCGTAAGAGCGGACATCTGTGCATGTTCGACGGCATTCTGTTCGATCGGGTCACTGCTGTTCGCCCCAACCTTCCCCCACAGATGATTTTGTTGACCTGTGATAGCTGGCCGGCTGCGACCACAGGCACCCCCGGCCCAGGCCATTTGTACCTCGGCCATGTGTCTTGTCGTGCCTTCATCGGCTGAGGTGCTGGACAATAGTCTTTTATATGCAGATGAGTAAAGAATTTCGAAACATGTGAATACAGGATCCGTTTTTCTGCAATATATCCCGGATTCCATCATAGGCTCGGCACGCCATACTTCACCGTAACGTAATGTATCGTTCTGGTCGACCGCCCTCCGCACCTCTGATGCAAAGAGGAGTCGTTCCCCTGGATGAGAGCGTCCCACCAACGAGCCTTTTGCGCCTATGACATCCTTGGAACTTGAATTCGGCAAGGCATTGGTGTTGGCTTTGTGCCAAATGTGCAATCCGCTTTGGTACGTGACGAGCACCGACTCGCCTTTGTGCCAGATGCTGTGGACATTACCTATCTCAGGTAGCTGACGAAGATCGCACCGGTCGATACAGCGCGGGAGAGTACATGCAGCCTGAGTCGGGCAAGGAACGAACCAGCCGTTGTATCCGCGTGCTGTTATCGCTTGAAGGACATTTTGGAGACGGCAGTGAAGAAAGGTGTGGACCTCGCAGTTCTCGCTGATGCCATCCTTGCATGGACTGTCCAAGCATAAGTCGCTGAAATCTTCGTCCTGTAATAGGCGCCACGTAAGTAAATCTTCGACATTCATTTTGGTCCAGATACAAGCCTGAGAAGCCACAATGAACATGGAAGGTAGTTGCGGGGAGAGATCTATATTTATGAATGACAAGGTCACACACAAGGTCAAGTGATTGGAGATTTATGACGATGACAAGATCACAAACAAGGTCAAGTGATTGGAGACTTATGACAATGACAAGGTCACACACAAGGTCAAGTGATTGGAGACTTTGTGGAACTTATTCCGCTTTCTTGGATCGTAATTCGTGTGTAACAAACGAGCGGCCTGCAGTAGATGGACGAGGGGTCGTCGACTTCCCCTGCTGCGTCTTCAACATTCATTTCTCCCTCACAGGTGGCTTACACTACAAGAGTCGAGGAGAGCCCGGAAGAGCAGCAAGACCAGTGTCCTGGGAGAAAAAAAAAAGAATACGGAGGCGGCAAACTGCTGGTCGGTTGAGTTCCTGCAGCGAAAGTATTCCGTAAAAAAAATCTCAACGTGCCATATACAGTTCTATTACTCAGAAGGTGTTGCTGTGCATGCTGCCAAATAATAATACACTCAATCATACCCCATGCCCAGTTTTCACCCGTCTGTCCATTTCTAGCGAACAAACTCCTTCAGGTCCTTGCCGTCCTCAAACGTAACTTTGCCGTCCCGCTTGACCTCGGCCACCTTGAACGCCGGCTCTTCCACCTTTGCCACGCCCTGTTCCTCGAGCTTGGCCGGCTCCAGCGCCTCCCGCACTGCCCCCGCCGGCGCGTCCGCAATCTCATTCACTTCGCGGTTCGATAGCACGTCAGCCAGGCGCACGCCGCGGCTCGACATGAGAATCGTCGCCGGACCCTGAAACTGCAAAAACAGGCGGTCGCCCCAGATGGTCCGTCGCGCCATAGTGCGCAGCCCAAACAACACGCGACCGATGAACCTGTACGCCGCCGATTCGCGCACCGTCTTCATAAACGCCAGCTCGGGCAGGAAGCGTGACACTGACGGTACCTGCAGGCGGAAGCTCGCGCTCTTGAAGCGAAACGGGCGCGGCGCGCGGCGCGATACCGAGTACGCGACGACGCTGCCCGGGTGTGCGACAAATTCCTCGCCTTGGGCAAGCGTCAGCTGGTAGACCTGGCCGGGTGCGGAGACGGCGGCGAGACCACGGCCAGTGAGGAAAGTGGCCCCCCAGTTTGCGACACCGAGGCTCGTCTGCATGCGTGGCGAAGGTGACAGCGTGTGGCCTGTCCACGCGAGGAGCGCGCTGCGCTGCGTCACTAGCCAGTCCGTCGTGCCGTCGAGATGAATGACGGAAAAGGTTGTCGTCGGAGATTTCGTCGAGATGAGCGCCGTGACAGGTGATGCGGCGGATATGCGCTGATAGAGGAAGGGAACGCCGAGCGGGGCGCGGGTGAGAGGATTGAGAATCGACAGCGTTGATTGAGCCTGTGCTCTTGTCAGTAGTCTCGTAGATTGAAGCTGAATCCAAGACGTACATCTTCAGGATTGCCAGCGAGTGCAACGAGCGTGCCTCGTCTAGTGTAAAGGCGCTGCGAGGGTGACAACGTCACTGAGAGCATCGAATACGGCGAACCGAGGACCTCGAATCTGGCATCTATCGTATCGAGTCAGTAACAACTTCAGAATTCCACCAGAAACCGAATCGTACCGGCCATGTCTCGCGAAGGGTCAATTGGCGCCCCAAACACATCACCTCCGGCGCCGATGCTGCCCCTCGGAGCTTCCGTGCTCGGGGTGGCGCTGATCTGAATGGCTCTGCATTGTCGGCAAATATACGATGGCTGTGTGATGCGTAGGCTACGCATCGGTCGAAAAATTGCGCCGTGGCCCCTCATCATTCCTGCAGACGATGCGGTGCAATCGACAAAGGAAAAAGGCGCGATGAATTGCAAAGTGATGTGAGGTCCCCGGTAAAGCTTCCGGAAGCACCCTAATCAAGCTCCTAAATAACTAGAGTGCGCCAAAAAAAACTGGGCGGTAATCGTTTAGTTAGAGGGCGGGCCGGCGGTACAGACGGCCCGGCTTGTGCTGGTATTCTGTGGCACCCTTTACGTGTGGGTTGCTGGGGCAACCATCCACAGCGACCACCACGCTGTACCACACAAACCATAGGCGCTTCGCTATACATTGAAGCCACAGCAAAATACGGCATCCAAGGTAGGTCCCGGAGGTATCAATAGGAGAAAAGGTCGACCTATATCTTACGACGAAGAGTGTCGGCCGCGTCGAAAGAATCGAGTATTGTTGAAATATCGGCATCAACTTATTTATGAAAAACATACAATCATGTCTGTACGAGTAGTGGCCCGAATCCGTCCGTTGCTAGACGGTGAGCACGAAAAGGACATTATCGTCCGCGCAGACAGCACTGAGGCTGGAAAGTCCAATACAATTATCAAGATTCCTAGCCCTAAGAATGGCGCCGAGGAGTTTTCGTTTACCTTCAACAGCGTCTACGACCAGTCGGCGTCGCAGGAGGCCCTCTTTACTTCGGAAGGTAGGGGAGTGGTCTAGGACGAGGAGCCAACGTGTACTAACGAGCTCTTAGTGCAACCGCTTCTCAAGTCCCTCTTCCAAGGACTCGATGTCACCATTTTCGCATACGGCGTTACCGGCACTGGCAAGACGCACACCATGCGCGGCGGCCTCAAGTTGGCTGACCGTGGTGTGATTCCCCGTTTGCTGAGCGGCGTCTTCCGGCGGAGCAAGAAGATTGCCAAGGACACGGACGGCGAGACGAACGTTGTCGTGGCATTGTCCTATTACGAAATCTACAACGACAAAGTTTTTGACCTGCTGGAGCCGCTGGATCAGCGGACGCCGATGGGTCTGCCGCTGCGCGCCGAGGCCAATGGCCGCACCGTCGTGTGCGGCTTGACGGAGCGCCACTGCGACGACCTCCGTGACTTTGAGAAGATGTACATCGAGGCTAATAACAACCGCGTCACGGCCGCCACTAAGCTCAACGCCCACAGCAGCCGCAGCCACGCCATCCTGCGCGTCAAGGTGACGCAGACGGGTCCTGGCTGGACCCGCGAGAGCACCGCCTCGGCGATTGATCTCGCTGGTTCAGAAGACAACCGACGAACTGACAACGGCAAGGAGCGGCTTGTCGAGTCGGCGGCCATAAACAAGAGCCTATTTGTACTGAGTCAGTGTATTGATGCCATCTCACGCGGCGACCGCCGCATCCCCTACCGCGAGTCGAAGATGACGCGTATCCTGTCCCTCGGCCAGAACAACGGTATCACCGTCATGATCCTTAACCTGTCGCCGCTACGCAGCTATCACCTCGACACCCTGAGCAGCCTGAACGTCAGCTCACGCGCCAAGCGCATCGAGGTCCGCGAGATTGAAAACGAGGTTGTCTACAAGCAGTTCCCCAAGACCAACGTCTCTTCTCACAGCGGTCTGGGCGGTGGCAAGCGTCAACCGCTGCAGCCGCTCGCCAACGCGCACAATGTCCAGAGCGGCAACGCGGCGGCGGTGCGCCCCATCAAGGCGTTTAACGTGTATACCGACGAGCTGAAGCCCATTCCCACGTCACGCGCCTCGCTAGCTACGTCGGAAATTCTCCGCAAGACTAGCCCTGCGAAGCGTGCCTCGGAACAGGAGTCTGCCACTTCGCGCCCCTCAAAGCTGGCCCGGCCGTCGCTGCTGCCGGCGTCGCTGGCATCGTCGGGCGCAGCAAGCAGCAGCCACGGATCCATCACCATGTCGGCGGCGCAGATCGAAGCCATGGTAGAGAAGAAGGTAGCCGAGGTGCTCGCCGCGCGCATGGCCGCCGAGCAAAAGACTACGGCTGTCATGGCACCACCGCCGCCGCCACGGCCGAGCGGTCATGACGCTATGCAAAGGCGTCTGGAGGCGCTAGAGCGCCGTATAGAGGCCGACGAGCGCCGCGAAGACTCCAAGTCGGATGGTCTGCGGTACCTGCTGTCAGCGCGCCAGCACAAAGAGAGCGGCGACGAGGCGTCGGCGCTCAAGGCGTACGAAATGGCGTTGCCGTTCTTTCCCGGCCAGGCGAAGCTCATCGGCAAGATCACGCGACTGCGCTCACGGCTCGGCATGTCACCCATGGCGCCGTCTGCGGCGGCGGCGGCGGCGGTGGCGGCAGCCCAGGCAGCGGACGAGGACACGACGTGTGTTTTGGGTCAAGCGGCGACGGACAGACGGCGCATGTCGAGGCTGCCCGTCATCCACGATTCGGCGAGCGATCTCACGGCAAACCTGGACGTGACGAGCACGATTTCTTTTGATTACAATGCGCGCGCGAGGCGCATGTCGCGATTCAGCGTGCATCCCATGCCTGCCAACTAAGACAGATGGCCAACAAAAGAAGGGCCTTATAGTTGGCATGTTGATGCAACAGAGGGTATATGGGGTTGCTCACCTTTCCTTTGTCTTTGCATGACGAGAGGAAGAGATTAAAAAGAAGCATACCTGCATCATTTCATCTCCGCGGGAATAAATTGGCCTAGATAAAGAGCCAGTTTGTGCGGAAACCGGCGTTTTTTTCAGAGGAGTTGGGTATTCTTATCATTTTAGATTCCAGGAGTGAGTGAGGAGTCTTAACAAGATTTTTCTCTTTTATTTGTTTGGTATGAAGCTATGTGTTTGAATATTTTGGATACAAAACCAACAAATAAAGGTAATATCTGAAAGTACAGGGAGACGGGTGCCTCTCAGCCTGTCGTTGCCGTAATGCCAACCACGAACGTGGAACAGCGCCCATGATCGTCCAACAAGGGTATTTTCGCATTTACAGTCCGATCTCACCTTGATTGGTCCTTGGAGGGACATTTTCCGACGCGTGTTTCGAGTTTGAGAGCGCGCGCGCCTCCTGTCCCTCCACTCCACCGCCCATCCATCAATTATCGTCTGCCCCCCCCCCCCCCCCCCAAACCCACTTGGCGGAAAGGCCAACAGCAGGCAAACGCACAGACATTTCTGCATCACGGGCCATGCCAGACAAGGCCGACGAAGGAGAAAAGGGAAAAAAGTAAAGTTTCTCACAGCACACGATTTCATGCAAGATTGGTTCAGATGAGATGGTGCGTGCATCTTGATTGGCATGTTCAATAATTATAGTTTTTTTCACGCATTCACTGTCTGCTCTGTCCAACGTAACTTGTTCAGCAAATCGACAGATGCCTTTTTTTTATCTTTAGAAAACAATACAGTTTGAGCTACAGATTGGCTACACGCAAGACAGTAGTACGGTTTCCGAGACGCCCACTTGAGTCAAGGAACCCTTGAAACGGGGGCGGCGAGACAAGGTATGTTCGGCGGCGTCATACAGCCGCCCCCTCCGCCCCTATCGCTCCTGCAGTCACGAGCGATGGGTAGACAAGAGAACATGTGCCAAATAATCAGTTGAGCCGAATATGTGTATTGAAGCAATAGTCAAACAGAGAAACTGGTATTCGTGATAGAAATACACGCACATTCATGTGCAGTGCGGAAGAAATTCGTAACCAACGGTCGCGTGTGATATATAAGCCCATGAAAAAAAACCCTCTCCGGAAAAACCAAGAAGAAAACGAGAGAAGGCGTGAAGATAGTCGAGGTAAAGATAAGGACGTAAAGAGTGCCAGGGTCATGATGCCCCAATGAAATGCAGTGTAATCGCTCAACTCCGTAAGAAAGGCAATGAACAGGGCAGCTATCGTACTGCTTTCCCTCCCCGCTTTTGTGACAGTTCCAGACATTTTTCGTACATCACCACTTCTTGTCGAGCCATTGGACGGCACTACGTCGTCGGTCGCTGGCTGAAGTCTGCGTGGTGGCGATGCTGTTGTTGAACGAAGGCATGGAGCTGAAACGGTTGAGACGCTTGCGTTGGGGCATGGCAGCAACGGGCTCGTTCTCGATGAGGGGGCTGGGCATGTCGTTGGCCATGTTGGACTTGGCGGCGCCGACTTTCTCGCCGTGGAGGGCGTCGGTGCGTGCAAGGCTCGAGTCGGTCGAGGAGCCGGTGCTGTTGGGGGTCTGGTAGACGTACTCGCCGTCGACGTAGACGGCGTTGGAGACGAATGTCGAGCGGCGGTGACGGCGGCGGGTGTAGTGCTGCTCGAGGCGGAAAAACTCAAGCTTAGCCTGGATGCGGTCGATGAGGCTGCGACCCATGGTGGCGGTAGTTGGGGGAGACGTAAAGCGTGAGGATAGGTGCGGCACAAAGCCGTTAAGAGTATTGCACAACGGTGACTTCTCCTTGGGAAAAAAAAGGAGGCTTGGGCCAAAGATTGGCCAGAGACAGACTTGTCAAGGAGCGCGAGGCCCGAGGCGGAAACGTTGGGTTGGGCTGAGTGAGGTGTGAGACAAATTAAGACTTGGGCTAGGAGATCTAGGCGCTGAAAGGAGAGAAAGGAGAGAAAAGAGAGAAGAACGAGAGAAGCAATTCGAGGACGACAGTATTCTCCGACAAGGACAGACACACACACACCCTTTTGGATGAAGAGGTAGGAGGGGGGAAAGGAGGGGAGGGTATGAAATTTATGAAGACGAGACGTCGAGACGAATGAAGGACTGGAATTGGCAGGTACAAGTTGCTTGCATAAAAAATGAAGAGGCTTGCGGCTCGTGGGGGGACTGTTGGAGCACAGGACGAAGCCACAAACAACGACTGGATAAGAAAAGAGGGAAAGAGAAAAGGCAGTGCGAAAATGGGCCTCTCTCATAATAATAACGATAAGCTACTTTATTATTAGGTGGTCACTGAGGAGAATGGGGAGGGAATGCAGCTTGTACGGAGCACGTATATTAGATAATGCAAGGTGCGTTATTAGTGAGGGTGTTGAAGCTGTAGCCAGTGGTGGGGAGCTTACAGGGGGGTCACGAGCTGGATTCGGATAATGTATACTGCAGGTAAATGGGTTGGTTGATATGGTGCCATGAAAGCGCCATAGACTCCATATGGAGTACTTGTCTGCTACATCAAGACCCTGTCCCCAAGCAACTGCTGGGTCCCACCGTGGCGGTCGCTGTAATGGAGAGCCACCTGCCTGAAGCAGGCCATCCAATGCTATGCATAATGTGGACGTTGGGCCTGTTCCATTGCTTCATTTGTTCTCCATTGTCTGCCTGTCCTCTTTGTCCAAACGCAATATTTATATAATTATAATAAACACGACTAGCAACAAACGGGCTTTGTATAATCGAAAAACCGTCACATCTTGGCTTTTCAGCCCCCGTGCAAGACATTGTCCATCTTCATTACACATGCACCGCGCCGCACGCTCATCTGCAGACTGCTGGGCGCCACCTGGCTCCCCTGGACATCCCCTCTCAAGCCCCTGTCCGCTGCAAGACAGCCACCACCTTTTGCGCAGCGGCCTGTCCGCAGGCTGTCCGCCTCAGCGCTACAGATACCAATGATAATAAGACAGAAGCAAAAGTTTCTTCGTCGGCTGTTTGCCAAGTTTCAGTACAGAGGACAGATACAAATTACTAGTTAGACTTGGGTGCCCACAAACCACGCGAGCAAGCCCGTTGTCCGACCTTACACACCACCACCTACCTGTTCAACCGTGGTACCGTGGCGCCGTGGCACCCGTTGCTTGACATGCAGTATGCAGTGCTAATCCGGGTAATCTATACGGATAAATAGTTTCTTGGTGTCAATGGGCACCAAAGCTTTGTCATTGACAAACCAAGCAGCCCTTTGTTCCCCGGTGCCCCTATTTATTCCGGACAACCACATTTCTCGCCCCCAGCGCATCGAGCCCAGCCCACGTTACGAGGGGCCCATGGTTTGTGCATCAATACGGATTACGGAGTATGGAGTACGGAGTAGCATGTCGCACACATGGCTGGTGTCTGCTTGGCTGCCCGCCTAAGCACTTGTATCACCATCATAAATAGCGATGAATACTGAGCGCCACCCGACCACCGATCTTGAAGATGAGCCATCCGTCCATGCTCCCTACCCAAGCCTCCATCGACGAACTCGTGGTCAGCGCTGACTTGTGCTGTGACTTGCATGCAGGGGCCGTTGCAATTCTCGTACGTCTTTCCGCTTCTGTCGCCCAGAGCACTGCCAGATAATCACCACATCTTGTTATACGCTCGCTGCAACAAAGTGGGCGGATATGCAGCCGTTGCCGCCGTCGCTCTTTTTCGACTAGTGCTCTCTCTGGTCTTGAACCAATGCAGGGGCATGCGGTTCGCAGGATCACGAGCCTACAGACTCATGTACAATACCTCACTAACAATGGCCGCTGCTACATCGCATATGCTGTTTCGTTAGCCGCCCTCTTTGTGAATAGCGGCAGGCAAAAAAAGTGTGCATATTCTGACTCAGCCGGGAACGCCAAATGTCTTGGTCGGCTGGAGAGGGCGAGGGGTCTGGCATTATTTCGTGGGGGCTGAGCGGTCAAGCTTGAGAAGACGGCGCTGGCAATTTCTTTGGAAGAACAAACAGCCGGAATCTCTGCTCATCGTTAAGGTCCTGCTCCCGATGAGAGACTGCAGACACATGACTCTCGGTATCTGCGTCGCTAGCCAAGTATCCCCCCCCCCCGGACTACAGCCTGCCAGTCGACAACCCAACACCACAATTTAGTAATATCAAAGCAGCGTGTTATTGCCATCTTACATTCTGGTCCTACGCATCTTACCTCGGATATAAATGACGAAAGAGACTGTAAATCGCGATTGTAGCCATATAAGCCTCCTAGCTAAAGCCAAAATGTCATTCTGAGGACATAGAGAGTTGCTACGCAATACACCACCTTGACCAGAATCAAGTTTGCTTGTGTTCCGACATTCGCTCTCAGCTGTTTCAATGTCGAGCCTAAATTGAAGTCGTTATATGTAGTACTAGACGGCCGTGGTTTTGTACTACTATTGTTGCTGTCTTGGAAAAAGAATTTTTAAAGTTCAAATGTTATGCTGAAGAAGATTGCAAAGCGAGGAAAACTTTGGTTGTACGTGCGGCCGTCCGCCACAAAGCCAATCGCTCTTCTCCCTCACTCATCAGCAAGCTACAGATTCTGTTGCTTTATTGTCTTTATTAGGCGGTCGACTGAATCTACCTACTACATGCGCCGAGCGGGCGTTGGTGCGCCGCCAAACAATACACTCACAGCCAGCGGCGTGACAAGCATGGGGTCGGTGAGGCAGACTAAACCCGAGACAACGAGCTATGCGCGTTTCTAGCAGTGGCTTGTCGCTTCGAAGCGACGATTGCGTCGCCACATATATTTGAAGAGCTTGCAGCCGTCCTCTCCTGCTTCCACAACCCGCCGCGGCCGCGACCCTAGATTTAGCAATCAACCTTCCGTGAACTAGTAAGACTGGTCTAGTAGATATGGCCCTATTACCTAACACTTTACCTAATCGTGACGAAAACAGGTGGCTAATCAGGTCCAATTCACCACTTAAATAATGCATTAATCGAGATATCACTAAAGCCTTGAGAATCGTGCTGGCTCCTGAATCTCTTGATGGCCAAATCAGTTCAGCATGAGGGCATTTGATCAAGAGCCTCGAGGGTTGACGATTCATGTGTCTTGGTTGATCAGGCAAGATCGATTACACGTCTACAACTCCCTGCAAGCCGGAAAGAAACATGCACTCATCCAAAGCAAAAAAAAAATTATAGAGAAGCGCCTGGACCTCTCTGGTCGGAAATTGCCTGCAGTCAATATCTTTCGTTTCATCTTGGTATCATTTTGCTACACTACATACAACCGGATCGCAGCTTCACAATGACTGCCGTCCACTGCTCCAATTTACGCCCACTTGCCCAGGACGCTCATGACAATCAGTCCTCCGACGAGGCCAAAGCCCGCGATGCCAGTCGTCAGGGCATCGGCATCGGCCAGCTCCGCCTTTGAACCGTGCGAGCCGACCATCCAGTCGCCAGCCCACATCTCGACGACGCCGACCCAGACGAGAATACCGGCCGAGAGGGCGTCGAGGGTGCCGATGGCGATGATGGTCGAGGGGTCGTTGCCGTTGAACGACTTGAGGACGCCGATGCCAATGGCCATGCCGAGGGGCGTGACAAACGCAAACAGCGAGGCGAGCCCCATCTTCTTACGCAGAGTGAGACCGTCCGTCTGGTGCGGGAGCAGGGCCGTATGCGACGTGGTGGGCGCGACGCTCGGCGTGTTGGGCTGGCTGCCGTCAACGGGCGCGTGGCTGTGGGCGTCGCGGTTGGTGCCAATGGTGGCGATTCGGGTGCCAAGCGCCAGACCTTCAAAGATCTGATGGAAGAGAATGACGACGAAGAGCGTGATGAAGTATTGGTCCGCTGCCACGACGAGGGTAAGGCCGATGACTGTGACAAGTTAGCGCGAAGAGGTCGAGTGCTTGTGAGGGCGGTGACAGTCTTACGGAGAGAGTGGAAGAGAATGCCAGCCTCGAGGACGAGAATGGTGACGACCTCGGCGGAGAACATGGACTGGGTCTTTTCCTCCATTGACTGCGCGGCGACCGACTTTTCCTTGGCGATGACAATGCGGTGGCCAATGTACTCGACGATGAAGGAGAGGAACAGCCCAGCCATGACGATGGCCGACGTCACGGACTCGTAGCCCAAATCTCCGAGACACTTGTTGTTGAACATGAGCGAGGCGTGCGTGTAGAGCTGCGTCTGCGTTAGTTCGGCACCGACACCTCGTTTGTTCTTTCAAAGACGTACATGGACAAAGGCGGTGGAAATGACAATGCCGGTACCAAACTGCTTGAGAAAGGTAAAGATGAGGGTCATGTGGCGTCCCATGGCGCGCTGCAGAAACAGCGGCCCAAAGACGCCGAGGGCGCTCGTGGCCATGATGGCAAAGAGCAGGCCGACGCGCAGGCCAATGTTGTAGTCGCGCTTGGGAGCATCGCACTTGGGTGCGGCGCCCTCCTTCTCGTCGCCGCCGACGCAGTGCCTGTGGTTGATTAGCAAGATGGCCGGGAGTGAGATGGTTTGACAGGGAAAGATGCGTACTCGACACCGGCGTGGGAGTGGCAGTGAACGTTGCCGCCGGCTTCGGAAGTGTTGTCCTTGTCTCCCGCAGGCTCAGTAGACCCCTCGCCCTTGGCCATGACTTCGTTGCCATCCGGCGCAATGCAGTACCTGGAGCCGGGTCAGTCTCGATGTCTCATGCTTGATGGAAAAAGACGTAAAGTCTTACAGATCGGCGCCGTGATTGTGGCATCCTGTGAAACTGGCGGGCAGATCGGAGGTTTGTGTAGGCGTGGTCTGCATGAGATACTCTGTGGTACCATGCATACAGTACCTGAGCGAGCTGTTAGCATGTGGTCTACGAGATTCAGTGTATCACTCCGTCAGACGTACAATTCCGCGCTGCCGTGCAAATGACATTCGGTAACAGCCGTGATCTGTCCTGTAGAAGAAGCTGCGGCGGCGGCGGCGGCGACAGCAGCTGGATTCGGGGCCGGTGTGCGCATGGGATGCGATGCTGCAGAGGCAGCAGCAGCCCAGAGGAGGGCCGATGTGAGTGTTTTCCCAAGCATCATCTCTTCTCTCCTCGCTTCGCTCGACTTGGAGTGGTGATTTCCGATCAGATGAGATCGATGGACAAGGAACAATGCTGGGCGAGTGATGTTTTGATTGAAAGAAGAAGAAGAAGAGCCGGTTGGTAGGCACCAGCAGGGCAAAAAATATATGTGGTAGGCGTGTGTCAGAGGCGGCGCTCTAGGAAAGCGGCGGGAGGAAATAAGCTTCTTTTCAAAGTTGACGGACCTCGCCCACAGCGATGCAAGCGAAGAATAAAATTGCGACGCTAAGGAACGCCACGTGCAAGGGTCCTTTTCCGTCTTTGCCAATATATGATGTCGTGGAATAAAGATGCGCTGCCCGCGGCAAAAAGAGAAGTGCAACCAGGCAGGAACCCCCCGTTTGCCCGCCTTGATACATTCATTATTAGTTGATTACTGCAAAAAAGAGGAACCAGCATGCTTGGCAGTTGAACGATAAAAGGTTCTGCTTTTTTTTTTCAAGTGGATTAATAGCTGACCCTGATGGACAATACGGTTGGATGGATGTGCAGCATGTGCAGTAAATAATCCGTATGTGGTGCAGAAAAAGGTGCGGTGCATACCGGTATTGGCGACGTGCACCTTGATGGTCTTTTGCCAAGGTGGTGGTGCCCGAATATTTCTTTGGCACCCCCCTCTTCGTCCGTGTGGCGCTCTGTTTGTCTCGCCACGGAAAGCAGGACATTGTGCAAGGAAAGGGCCATTTGCCAGCCAGGTCACGCCCAGTTTCCATATACAAAAGTCTTGGCCCCCCCTCCCGCCCGGGAATGATCACGGTGGTTACCTTGAAAGTTCGGTTCGTGGGTTGTCGTAGAATCAAGCCTAGATCAGGCTGGCGTCGCCAAGACGGAGCTGTATGTATTTCTGGGCGGGTGGATGCGAGCAGCCCATATTAGTTAGTAACAGGCCACCCTTTCCTCCATTCATGAGAGGCTGACGCTCGACTCTCAGCCGTGGGCATGCGCGGCGGGCTGAATAATAGCCCGGCTTGGTATGGGCAGCCGGGGCGAGTTGTGGTTTTTTTATGAAGCGACGACGACGTCTCAGCAGCCACAAGCTGTGGAGATATCGATGGCCTGCTACCGAGTACATTGGTACTAATAATAAGGTAAATACTAGCCCAGTAGCTTGCGGCTAGTCGTGCGCCATCAGGGTGCCGCGTTCCGACGACGGCCCGCTCAATTAGACAATGGACAAAAAAAAAAAAGGGGGGGGGCC